>JABUQX010055863.1:12500-67500 GCA_015478945.1 Trachelipus rathkii
GTATTATCTTCTGCATTTTTCTCAAGCAAGGATATTTATAGAAGTGAAATGTATAGTAATGAAACTGTGGTGTGGAATAAGAGGTATAGATATAAAGTGCAAATGATCAGATGGATAATATAATCCTAAGGGTGTGTTAGGTGTGAGGAGGATTGATGAAATGAAAAATCAACGTGTTAGGAAGTTATGTGGTGTGAAGAAAGTCGTAAGTGAGAGAATAAACGATAGTGTATTAACATGGTATGGTCATATGGAAAGGATGAATGATAGTTAGTTGGTTAAGCGGATGCATATTAGTGAGTGTGCTGGGAATCGTCCGGCCGGGAAACCAAAGAAAAAGTGGATTGATTCAGTAAAGGAATATCTGGAGGAAAGGAACATGAGTTTAGCAAAGTCGGGGATGAGGTGTATATGAGGAGTGAATGGCGGGGCTTTGCGAGGTGGTATAGTTGTGGGGCTGGTTCAAGGGATGAACCTAACATTGACGAGTATTGAGGGTCCATCGTGGCTTGTGAAGCCCTAGGGTGGATTTTTTTTGCTGCGACAAACTCCCACTTTAGGATATGAGGATATAATCGAAGGGGAATTTTCTTTCGACTTACTTCATGCTATTCTACTTAACTATCCTGTTTCTATGCATGTTACCCACCCGACCCCACATCACATTTGCTGGAAGCGAAGGGAAGATAAAGAAAGAAAAGAATGAAGATTAAGCTGTTCTCATTGAAATCGGCAAGAGTTCACTTAATATATATATATATATATATATATATATATATATATATATATATATATATATATATATATATATATATATATATATATATATATATATATATATATATATATATATATATATATATATATAATATACTTTATATGCTATACTATATATATATATATATATATATAATAAGAGAAACAGAAATATCGATTAATCAAATAATATATGTGATATTAGACAACATAATTTGAAATGTCGCAATATCTTACTGATATTTATCAAACTTTTTATATAATTTTAAAATAATTTCATTAAAAGAAAGTATATAATTAATTATTAAATTTAGCAGGTTATTACGAATGTTTTCTAAACAGATTTACCTAAAACTCAAATTTTACCCCCAAATATATGGTAATTTATCAGCGGAACCTTTGTTTACTATATTTACAACTCCATTCATAAATCATTATTGTCTTCTTCCTAAAAAAGGAAAGTTTATATATACTCATTCGTAACCTTATATATATATATATATATATATATATATATATATATTATATATATATATATATATATATATATATATATATATGTATATATATATATATATATATATACTTGCTATAACTAACTATATATATATATATATATTTATATATAATATATATATATATATATATATAATATATATAATAATATATATATAATAATAATAATAAT
Organism: Trachelipus rathkii; assembly: GCA_015478945.1. NCBI lineage: Eukaryota > Metazoa > Arthropoda > Malacostraca > Isopoda > Trachelipodidae > Trachelipus > Trachelipus rathkii. Next base: position 13,945 of record JABUQX010055863.1, read on the forward strand.
AATATATATATATAATATATATATATAATAATATATATATATATAATAATAATAATATATATAATATATATGTATATATATATAATAATAATATATTTATATATATATATATATATATAATAATAATATATATATATATATATATATATATATATATATATATATATAATATATATATATATATATATAATATAATATAATATATATATAATAATAATAATATATATAATAATAATATATATATATATATAATAATATAATATATGTATATATGCTTTATAGAAAACGTAAAACATTTGTCTCATGATTGAATACGATATGACCATGTCTCGTTATGAGAGAAAAGTTACACACGCTTTAATATATAATATATATTATATATAATATATTTATTCATATATAATTATTATATATTATATATTATATTATATATTTATTATTATATATAATATATATAATACACGTGTAGAATTAGCTAACTTTAAATTAGAGCAAATATACCGCGTCTTTTTTTCTAAAAGATGATTTGCTCCCTTCATAAAGAGAAGCTCGAAATGGAGAAAGTTATAGACATCAGTGCCTTTACGATATTATCAATCGATTATTATATATTTAATAATTATATGATTATGCTTCTTTTGGCGCAGTGCAAATATTTATCGATAAAAACTATTTTAATAAGGAGATATCTATCCAAAAATCCAAATGGATGAAAAGCGGCAGCTGATTGGTTAATTTCCTTTAACAAGAATGATTGAAGACACTTGATTGGTCAAATATTATTGTTCAATTATTTTTATTTTGAAATAAGTCTTTAAATATAATCATTAAATTTATTAACGAAATGTTAAAGTAAATGTTAGAAAATCCGTAAACATGAATAATTTCATCATTGAAAACGCAGATTAAAAATATATTTTGGATTCTTTCCAAGAGAAAATCCACTTTTAAAGATCAAATCTTCCTTAAGTCGTCATTCGCTTCAAGCGAAGGCAAGTAAGTAGCGGTCTAACACACGAAGGTGCTGCGAGGAGGAGCTTCGAGTTCGAGTTCAAGCTCCCCACGCCGTAAATAAAATTTTTCTTTGCTTTTCGCTTATATATATATATATATTTATAATTATATTATATAATTATAGTATATATTATATATTATATATATTATATATATATTATATTATATATATAGATTATATCATGAAAATCCACTGATTAGAAGGAATACTATCATGTCTTTCGTTATGAAGAGAAAGATCACACGCTTTAATATTACATAAATATATATATATACTATATATTAATATATATTAATATTATATATTATTATATATTATATATATATATACTATATATATATATTATTTATATATATATATTATATATATTATTTATATAATATATTATATATATATATAATATATTATATATATATAAACGTGTAGAATTATATACACATTAATTTAGAGCAAATTATATAATTTTTTTTTTCTAAAAGTGATTTGCTCCCTTCTAAAGAGAAGCTCGAAATGGAGAAAGTTATAGACATCAGTGCTTTACGATAATTATTAATCGATATAAATATATATTAATATTATATGATTATGCTTCTTTTGGCGCAGTGCAAATTTATCGTAAACTATTTTAATGAGGAATTTATCAAAATCAAATGGATGAAAAGGCGCAGGCTATTGGTTATTTCCTTTACAAGAATGATTGAAGACAATTGATTGGTCAAATATTGCTTCAATTATTTTTATTTTGAATATTTTTTAATTTCATATTAATTTTACTTTTTTAAAGTAAATGTTAGAAAACCCGTAAACATGAATAATTTCATAAATTGTCACGCAAATTAAAATATATTTTGGATTTGTGTGTTTGCAATTATAAAGATCAAATCTTCCTTAAGTCGTCATGCGTTCAAGCGAAGGCAAGTAAGTAGCGGTCTAACACACGAAGGTGCTGCGAGGAGGAGCTTCGATTTCGAGTTCAAGCTCCCCACGCCGTAAATAAAATTTTTCTTTGCTTTTCGCTCCATTATATATATATTATATATTATATATATTATTAAATATAATATTATTTACTTATAGTATAATATAGTATATTATTATATCTATATATATATATATATTATATATATATATATAAATTATATATATTATATATATTATATATTATATATTATAATTTATATTATATATATATTATTACTATAGCTATATATTATAATTATATATCATAAATCACAGCTATTTATTTTTTTAGAAGATTTACTCCTCTTCTTCTTTTGCTTGCTGAGTAGCCACCGAACCGAATGGTGGTAAAACACGTGGCTTCTCTGAGCGTAATGTTTCTTTCTATTTTTCGATAAACATGCGTTAAGGCTGCTTGTTTGCCTTATCCATGAGTGTTATACTCTTTCAACAAATAGCAAATTCTGAAGCTCTTCTACCGAACGCAAATATGTAAAGTACAAAACCAAATTTCGGTGCTCCTTATATGGCTATAAGTCTTTCCTACTTTCCAGCGTATTGCTATGAAGCTATTTATATATATTATATATTTCTATATATTATATATATAGTATTATATTAATTATATAATATAATATATAGATTATATTAATATTATTTCATAAATGGCAACTTTGGCGTGAGTAACTGCCTTGAATGTACCCGTGGGTGTTCCCGTACTCATATTATTTTTATTATATTATATATATATAATATAAATATATTATATTATTTTATTATATTATATAATTATATATATATATTATATAATTTACTCTTGTTTTTATATTATTTATATATTAATATTTTATATTTTATATTATATATTATATATATATTATATATTCGATATTATATATAATTATTTATTCTTACTTGTATTATATATTTATATATACATTATTATATATATATTATATTATATTATATTATATATATTGGTGTATACCAGAATCTACTATGTTCGCGACCTTTTTCCTAACTCGAATTATATTCAATTAGCCTATTACACATGTTTCATGCTCGATAGTGAATATAATCAGCTATTATATTGTTATATGGTATATATCGATAAGTAGATTGAAATCTTGATAGAAAGATCTCGTCTAACCGTACCATTAAGTAAGTTCTTGTATGCTTTGAATATATTCTCTAGCTCCCGGATTACTCTTCAGCTATATATATGTAATAGCGAAGTCATATAATATCATTGCTAGAGAATAATATAGAGTACAATTAGGCTCTCTAATAATCTTTCAATTTAGCGGAAGATCTGCTAGACATAGTTCCTTATATATTACCGTCAATCGTACTTATATATCTGGAACATACTACCATACCAGACTCTAATTTGAAATTTTGACAACAAAGAGCACCCGCTCCAGATGTGCTTCGAATGACTTAAGACACTCTTTAATAAGATCACGAAAAGAGATATATAGCATTTAATCTGGTCTCTATTAGACGGCTAGAATTGTTTAATACTTGGATGTCGCTTCTCTCGCAGTTTCTAGCAATAAGTAATTCTGTGAGGTATTTACAAGCAAGTGATAGCGGTTGACCGTGATTCGTGGTTCGAAACAATTATCACATACAGACAATGGGTAGAATATTTCATTCTCGTTGGCTACGAGTTTATTTCACATACAATCCTACTCTATGAGAGAAAAACTGTTGAGTGATATTGTTAACATGATTTGAATGGAACGGGTAACTGATATATTTCGGGTGAAATAAAGCTCTAAACTATGCGGAAAAATCAGGCTTACATCATTTCCTTTTAAAATTGTAACAATTTATAAATTATTCAGATGGACAGTTTTAGAGTCGTGTTAGGGACCTGTGATCCCCTACCGATCTACAGGTGACTGTTGCGAATAGTCACTTGAAGGAGGGATTGTCGAAGGTCTGGAACTTACATATCTGCTCAGTTTATCCTCATTTAAGATTTTAATAAATCTGAATTATATTATGTGTGCAATGAGTTTAGTACATTTATGTTACACTCTAATGACTAAGAACCTGTGAATATAAGTAGATCTCCTTTAGTAGAAGAAAGAGAATAGAGAAGGTAGGAAGGTCTCCTTTAAAGAATAAAAATGATTTGTTAACGGGCTTCGGCTATAAAGAACTACCGAGTGAACAAAGCGTTAGGAAAACCTTGCCCCCAAAGTATACTAGTCACTACATAAGGCGGCTTACTGACTCGGACCAGCGATCTACTAAGGTAATATAGCTAGGCGTGCGACTCGTGAGGAAAACAAGTGTGTGTGTGTTGATGCTAGTGCGGTAGCCTATTATATATGAGGAGTAGTAGAGTAGATGTTGATGTTAAGTAGTTACATTAGGGCAACAAACATATAGGGGGTATTATGGTTAGGTAGTTAAACAGCTAGATATAAGTGTATGGTATTATCGAGAATTCGTTGTAAAATGATAAGATGGTTGAGGTGGAGTCTCATGGAAGGATTCTAACGTTGTGGGTAAAAAGGGCGGTGCTCGTGTGTAGTGTTGTGTGATAGTGGTTAGTGTTGTCGATGTGTTTGTTCTCGGTTGGTAGTGTCATTTGCTAGGTGTCTCTCTCTGTATGTCGTGTAGAGGGAATAGTGTTGGATAGATTGTGTTACAACAGGGAGTGACACTCGTCTATGTTGAGGTACTGCTCTTACGTCAGATTTTCACATCAAGAAAAGTCGTGCGCACCTGTGCAACTGGTGCGCACTCGATGAGTAGTTATATATTATACAGTATATATCAAAGGAAGGTGTAGGCTGAGAATCGCGAGTTTAAAATCTTGGGATTAGGGTGTATAAGTCACATTATATCGGATAATATTTCATGATTATAAGTACTTACCTATTAGTCTCATAATTAGATAGATCCCTCTATAAACACATTTGTCGTCAAGATTTAAATATCGCATTCAGATGTTAGCTGCGATGCTATCGTCGACGTGGCTATGTGCCGAGCTGCAACTCCAATGTCTCGGTGCATTCGCAAGATATGTGCGAGGTTGTGGCACACTGAATCTCTCGCAATCGTGGCATACTCATTACTATTTGTATAGGGTTGTAATCGTAGCTGTAATCTTGCTTTACTTTTGTAGTGTATTATTCAGATAAATGCAGATTATGGAGATACTATTCTGCAACTTATCGAAAATGTTGGCTAAAAAGTTATGAGGAATAATATCGTATAGAGACTACTAAGAGCATGCATATAACATATTACTAAGTCAGCGTTATATAGTACGATTTAGAATTATCAGTATCACTCATCTCTCGAATACCGGTATAATAAAAACTTGCAGCTAGTATACACTTTGTATATCCGATCGAGTCTTAGAGTGAGATTGTATGCTAATAGAAACGAGTTGTACGTATGTAACTATAATTAATTAATCTAACGAGCCTTATAATTTGCCCTTCATATAAATTTTTCGTATCTCCAATATTATATTACATGGCGACGAATGAGAATGATGGTTCCATTACCGAATGGAGTGATAAATATATATTATTTATTATATTTTTATATTTTTTTAATAATATATATATTATTATATATATAATATATATATATTATATTTTATATATATATTTCATTTATATAAAATTATTATGATATAAAAATACATTAAATTAATATTAATTTTATCATGAATTTCCTTATATAAAGATATGCTAATGTGTACAGTGTTATATAATATTAATATTGTGTGTGTATGTCATAAATTTATTTATATGTTATTATTTTTATGTACCTATCGTAGTTTTGAATGGACACATAGATAAGGTATATAGAGATAGAGAGAGATAGATAGTTAGGGAGAAGTAGTAGATGAATAGAGAGAGAGAGATAATATATAGAGAGATATAATATATATATATACGAGAGAGAGAGGATGAAGAGTATTATATATAATTATAACGACTGTATAGAGAAATGAGAATTTAGTTAATATCGGTATCATCGAGGAACCAAAGAAGTAAACTTGTTTACTCTTTACGGGTACAATTCAACTTTAACTGATTGATATATTGAAATAATCTAAAGGTAGCTTAGCAACTCTCGACATGTAATTCCTCATGTTATAATATCCCATTAATTAGAGAGATTTCATTGTTCTCATCTCATTATCTTTTCTCAATTCTCAAGCTTTGCAGATGTAACTTTTCCTCTATTATACACGCATACTTTTTAGAGCCTTCTTCTTTCAATATCATCTTCTTATCCATCTTTATTTCTTATTGATGTTTTTTCCATAATCTCTTTTTTTCCTATTCTATCTTCTTCGCTCTCAATTCGAATTACTATTCAATTCTTTTTTTTGCAACTCTCTGTTTATTGTGCATATCCAATTTCACTTCCTTCCCTGCTTCTTCATTCTATACTCTTCTCCGTCCTTGTTCTTCTAATTGGGAATACCTCTTTTTTCCGCTTCTTTTTCCCATGCTTAGTGTATCCATCACCTTCAAACAATATTTTTTCTGCTACATGTAATGTTCTCATCTGTCTTTCTTCTTCGTTCTCTTATCTTTTTTCTTCTTTCTCCATATAGAAGATAACTTAATTTTCTCTTATTGTCATTTAAATTGAGCATATTTATCGGCCTAATCTTAATGTCTCTTAACTTTCATAAACTTTTCGAACTTATTATTTCATGAGTGGCTTATTGCTTATTTCTTCTTCTAATTCTTTTTTTTTTTCTTTATTTTATATATTATACGAATTTAATTTTATTTTCTTATATAATTTTATTTTTTGTTTTGAAAGTTTCACTTTGTTCTATTATTTTCCTTATCATTATCATTATTCTCATGTGTGTTTTCTCGGAGTTTGTATTCCTTTGTGATGATTTCTTTCTGGATATGATGTCTCTCTCTTCCGCTCTCTCTACTCTCAATCTCTCTCTACTTACCTCTTCTCTCTCTTCACTCCTCTCTATTCTCTTGCTCTCTTCTCTGTCTATCTCGTGCTCTGCATTCTCTCTGATCTCTATCCTTCTTATCTCTCTCTCTCTCTCTTCTCTCATCTTCATTATCACCACATCCAGATAGGAGAATAATAACGGACATATACAAAATTGAGAAATATTAAGAAATTCCAAATATAATTTTTAATGTATAAAAATAATATTGTTTTTAATTATATATAAATTTGTGTAGCTGTGGCTCTAATTTACATATATATATATAATTATTATATATAATTAATAATTTTATATATATACTATATTATATTATATAACTAGATAATATAATATATATTATATATATCATTAATAATATATACATACTTATATAGTTACTATGCAGTCTCTATACCTAAATTTTATAAGACTATAGCTTTATAAAAACGAAAAACATTTGTCTCGTGATAAAGTGAGTACATATACTATACTATAATATATTATTACCATTCTTTCTTATGAGAGAAAAAGTATCAATCACGCTTTTATTTAATATATTGAATAAATATATATATATTATTATAATTAATATTAGTATTATTTAAGATATAAATATATATATATTATATATCTAGTATATTTATTAATATATATATATTATATAGTATTATAATATTAATATATATATATATATAATAATATATATATATATATTATATATATAATTATATATAAAACGATTGTTAGAATTAGCTCGTACTTTAATTATTAGCTAGACAATATACTTCATAGTTACCGCGTCTTTTTTTTCCTAAAGCTGATAGATTTAGCTCCTTCCTCGTATCTCCTCTCATTTTATTTTTTCATAAAGTAGAGCTGTAAAGTTAGGTGGTAGAAAAGTTTATAAAATCCGTGCTTTTTGCGAATAGTAATCTATCAATAATCATATAAGATTATGTTATATACTCTAGTGATATGAATGATATGCGTGTCTATCAAGTGCTATTATATATGCAGTTATATTAAAAACTGATTTGAATTAAGCGCCGCTCTCTATTACCTAAGAGCATCGGCGAACATTATCACCAAGAAATCCGATCGGATGAGATATAGCGACAGACATCGTGACTCGGCCTCATATTGTCCTCTTTCACTAATAGTAAGAAGTTGAGAAAAATACTTGATTTGCGTCAAATATTATTGTTCAATTATTTTTATTTTGAAATAAGTCTTTAAATATAATTCTACTCAAGCGCTCTCTATACTTCTTCATATCCAACATTTCTGCAGTACTATGCTAGTTACAGACGATGATTGTTTTATTCTCATTTGAATAGCCGAGACACTGAAAATTAAAAAACTATATATTTGATTTTCATTTCCAAGAGAAAACTCCATATCTCCTCTCCGAAGTACATACAATGCTTCTTATCGTCATTCGCTTCATTATGCAGGATATGCATGAGCTTTCTATATGTTATATGAAAATAGTAGTTAAGTCAGGGCGATATAATACGTTCTCATCATCATTAACGAAATAACGAACTGCCGTGTGCTGTGAGAGAAGCAAGTTCAGTTCGAGAATCGCTAAGACTCACCAACAACCTGCCAGATAAAATAGTAATTTTTTTCGTTTGATTTTATTTCTGTCTTCTTTATTTATTTATGCTCTTTCTAATATATAATATATAATATAGTGCTATAACTCTATATGATTTTTATCCAGTAGCAGTGATGCACCTGCAATATTATATAATTGAAACATGAAAATGTACTTGTAGCTTATTTCCTCCTTGCATTATTTCTGGTCTGCCCACTTTATGTAGATAAAACCCATAATATATTATAGTTATATTATTAATTAATTATTTATTTATATTATATATAATATATATTAACTAATGAATAATCCACCTGATTTATCAAATTTTTACGCAAATACCTATATTTGTGAAAAATTTATTACGCGATATTATTTGGCGGCTTTTAATAATAATAAATATATATATTTTATATATTATATAATATTATTGATATATTATATTATATTATCTTATATATAATTATAGTATATATATAATATATAATATATATAGTATATATATTATTAAATATAAAAATAACATATATATATTAATTATATATATAATATTATATAATAATATATTATATAATATAAGATAATTAATAGTATATATATAATTAATAAAAAATAATATTAATATAATTAATATATAAATAATTATATATAATATAATATAAATATTTAATTAAATTAAGATATAATATAATAATAAAATATATATATAATTAAAAATAATATATATAATATATAATATATAATAATAATAATATATATATTAATATATAAAAAAAAAAATTAATAAATATAATTAAATACACGAGTTAATATGAATTAGTCTAACTATAAATCTATAGTGCAAAAATTTTAAACATACCGGTTTGATTTTTATTACCTAATAAAGTATATGATTTGCTCACCTCATATATAGAGAAGTCTCTGAAATAATGGAGAATAGTTATTAGATCATCAGTAAGACTTTAGTCGCTATAAAATATATAAACAGATAAATAAAAGTACTTATAATATATAATGTCTGTAATTATATATTTTCTATATATAGATTATAACAAATTCACATATTAATTTAAAAAAGAAACATATACACATCACATTTAAAAACTAAAATTAACTAATAACCAGGGCTGCCAATGTTGTTAAAAACTTCAATAATCAACATGCATATGTAAGCCTATATAGCAAATATTAAAATCTGCACATGTATTGGTATATATTCCTTTATATTTATACACTGAATAATTTTTGTGAAGTAGACACTTAATAAAGTTTATCAAAATGTAGTTCAATATATATTCCATATAATTAATTTATATTTGAAAGTAATAGCAATAATCCGTAATCTTATCACTGAAAATTTTTATTCACAAACCTGTTCCCTGTAATGTAAATGTCCATGAGAAACCCGTAACGAGTGAAGAATGGTTCGAGTCAAGAGAAAAAAAAGAAACACAATTAAAACTAATCATCTGATTTCTCAGCATGAGATATTAATCCATTTCTTTTCAAGTAGTCAAAATCTATTCCTTAGTCTGTGATCATGACTTTATTCAAGCGGAAATAAGGACTATAGATTTTCATATTATAGTATATATATATTTTTATCTACATGCCACGAATTACTATATAGTCATCGACTCACACGTCATCTATAGCAATGTACGTTAGTATCTTAATAGATGATAGTCTGACTTATCTGTTCCCCGTCCCCTCACTCGTGAGTGTGTTTCTCTGGTTATTCCGCTATCTTCATAATTTTTATATACATATATATAATTTATATAAATAATATATTATTATTAATTGTTAATTAAGCTATTAGTTAAATTAAAAATAAATAATTATATATATTATATATATACTTTTAATTATTTAATACATATATATAATAATCATACGGCTATCCTATATCTTTAATAATTCTTATAGCTTCATATACTTAGGATAAAAATTATTACTCTTATAATGATTATGTTAGTATATACGTAATATCAGTATACTTTATATTATTATATATACTATATATTTATATATATATATATAGATAATATTATATATATATATTTATATATTATATAAAATATACACTACTATATTACTATTATATTTTATATGAAATACTATATATATATATATATATTATATATTACTATTATTTAAGTTTACTTTTTTATAACATATAATATAAATTATTATATATTATGTATCATATACTTTTATTTAAGATATAATTATTAATACACTAATAATTCTATTTATAGTTCTATATGGATCTATTTATATATACATATTTATATACTTGTAATAAGTATTATTATTATGTAAATCTCACATAAAAATATCATTAACATAAATAAAATTTTCTATTATTTTTAATTTATTTTCTCAGGAGACTGAATTTTTCTCTTCGCTTCATTCTCTTATTCTTCGATAAGGCTTAGGACTGAGTTAGCCACTATATACCTCCGACTTACATGATAAAATTATTCTAATCCTGAGGCTAAAAGAAAACGCATACGTGTGACACTTCTCTCTCGAAATAGCACTGTAATTTTACCTGCCCTTTTTACAAGATACTGCGAGAGGATAATTAAAAGTACAATAACCATCTTATGTGGTTTTGCTTTATATCCAATGGAGATGATTTTATATACTTCCTTATCTCAAATACAATAAGCAATAATGACTCTCTTTAGCTCTTGGTCTACCTGCTCGTATACGAGTGAACAGGGTCATATGTATAACTATAAATATTCCTCGCAAATATAATAACAAAATTTATTCGGTTTTGCTCTAATATTCATATATCTTGAAATAGCGTAGTACATAGTTATATTTATATATATATGTCATTTACAACTTTTATATCACCAGAAACAGATAATTGTCTATTGAAAGTATATTATTATATATGTATCTTTTTAAAGGTCTTAGTAAGGTACTATAAAAATTTAAATCTTTTGATATTCGACAGTCCCGAACAACTAGTCTTCGAAGTTTCGGAGTATTAAAAACATATCCCTGTTTTTGAAGAATAGATCCAGGATCTTCCTCTTTTGAATCATATAAATGTTTAAAAATATTTTTACTTAAAATTAGAGAAATCAAATCATTTCCATAAAGATTTATGTTATCAAATGAAACTTTGGTTAACTTTCTACAATTGCTAATGTCTAATTCTAATAATTTGTGAGTTAAAATAATTCGTAAACCTTCGTCTGTTACTGATGAGTTTTTAAGATTGACTCTTCGTAATCTTGTGTTTGACAGGTCTTCAAATATTGCTAAAAATTCATCACTAAGTTTATGTGGACCAAGTTCCTGCCAGATATTGATAAGTTTTTCACAAATTTCTTGAGGTAATGCAACCCCTTGTTTCAAACCCCAACAGCCATTATCAACAAAACGTTCACAAATTGTTTCAGGATTTGATGCAACTGATTTTGCGCAATGGTGTTCTAGTGTTTCTGGGGCATCATCTCCCCATGCCAATGGAAGGTTTGACATGCCCATTTTCAACTCCTTTTACTGACTTAATTTAATATTTTTAGACATTAGGAACAAATAAAGCTGCCATAAATAAGAATTTATCCTGTTAATGATTTGCACACATTTAAGTTTTTATTTTTGAACAACTTATATAAATAATAAAGATTCCTATTAATGGAAAAATAAAGATATATAATTAGAAATTTATAATTTCTGCTTCAGATATAGAAAATAATAGTTTCATAAAATTCTTCAAAACACACAATAATAAATATAAATTTAAACAGTATTTCCTCTTATGAAATAATATGCTCTTAAAAAATAAGTATGTTATATAATAAATTATAAAAATATTTTTAATTTTAAATATGTACAAAAATTAGCTTTTCTCCATTATGTACAGTTTCTCAGTAACAGGGATATTAATACAGGGAAATCTATTAATATAAAGTATTGCTATACTAAAATGAGTTACCTATAAATTAGCAAATAATGTACCATACATATTGTTGTAACATTATTAATAAACAAATAAGGAATATTTTGTTTATTATATTGTGTTGAGAATCCTGAAGGAAAAAATCAAATAAACTCGCAAGGAGCATTTATTTCAAGTATTTTTGGGAATCTCATAGTTGTGGTTGTATTGAATTACATTGCTGTGAAATGATTGCTCATAGACATAGTTTATGAACCTTTCAAACAATGTTTTATGTTACCAAAGCAGGGGAGGCAAGCTATAATAGACTTTAAGAATAACAGAGGCAAGTTATAATGGACTTTAAGAATAAGACGCAAGCCATAACACACTAAGACCAACAGAGGCAAGCTATAATGGACAAAGTTTATTTCACATATTTTGATGCTCATCATAGTGTCAAAGAAGAGTCTTTGGATTCATAGAAAGTATATTGTACTTTGCACTTCAACTTACAATGAAGGGTTGAAACTCTTGGAAAATGGTAAGAATAAAAAGAGTTTTATGTAGTTTCAATTGTGTGGACAGGGTCAAAAATCCTGATATCTGCTATGTTTCATCTTTAAGGTTGACAAGTACAAATCAAAACATAAAAAAGTGTATCCCTGTTTCCCCTCAGCTATATAACCAATTGCAAATGGTAATAACCTACCCATCCTTTCCCCAGATGTTTGAGAGAATGATACAGTTGATTTGATATATCCCAAGCTTAACAGAAAATGGTGATCCCTACAAACCTGAAATTACCCTGCAGTTGCTCATACAAGGAGAATTCAATGATTTGGTGAAGATGTGAGAATACGACAGAAGATTTTGGTTACAAGCTGAAATTGTGAAATCTTTTGGACCAGTTCAACTAAAGAAGACATGAATGTAAAAAAATTATTGCACAATATCAAGTATGAAAATTACAAGTAGCCAAAGGGTATGTAGAGATTTCAAAATTATAAGAGTCTTCTAGGTTGACAGAAAGAATACACAAATATGCCATTTTTTTGTGTAAGTAGGGGGAAAAAATAGAGATAAAGACAAGACCTGTTTAGAAAAAAAAAATAGTTTGATTTGAGGAAAAAAGGTGCTACTGGTGTAACGCAAAAGCCCTTGGCTACCATTAATTAAAACCTGTGCACAGGTTTGGACTTTTGCTTCAGAAAACAACTCTGTGTGATATAAGACTGATGAATAGTTAGGCATCTATAGCACTACAAGGAGATGCTTTGTGATTTAGAAGAGTCACACAATAGCTTATGAGGCATAGAGCTCAATGAATTTGATTTTGGTTTTTACGCAAACTGCTAAAAGCAGACAAAATTAATTGCTTTAGGGTGTGTGTAAATGTAAATTTTTTCTGTACACTTCATCTCTGTTGCGACTAGAATCAATGATACAAAAAAAAAAAGCTAAAGATCAAAGTAATAGTAGCTATAATTATACAAGAATGTTCTCTTCATTACACGACGCATAGATACTTTTGGAAATAAGAGAGAGTAGCATGAAGACGAACCATAACACTCTTATTTGGTTAATCTTGGGGTAGCTTATTCTGTAGTTAGTAATTCCACTGAATATTTTAAGGAGGCGTGTAGACAAATTAGCATTTTACATTTATTTAGTATAATTAATTTATGTTTCAATTATGCGTTTTATTTTATTATTTTATTTAAAATTGTGGTATTATTATTATGATTCGCACGCCTTTATTTTATTGGAGACCTGATATGTTGCTCTCTTTACGCAATAGCTGCATGATATTGTGTATACCGTATGCTGCTCTTATACATAAATTCCTATTTTCATGGGGCGCATTTTGATATCATGGGTGATAGAACATTTTTAATGGCCGAGGTAGAATGGTTCTTTGCTCACTCTCCTAGCAAATGTCTCACTGTGTCTGCTGGGGTGATCCTCTCATACAATACAAGTTATCAAGCGTTATCGACAGTGTGCATTTACAGTGCTATCAAAAAAATATTTATTGGTCAGATATGCCTGTCTGCTTGAACACCAAAATAAATAAAATAAATATTCTATAAAACCTAATACTAATAATCCTCATAATAAATAGATATTAAGATTTTAACTAAGAAAAATTATTTTTTAGTGAAATGTTTGTTATAATTTGAGCTATTTAACTTTTTTAATTTATCTTCTAGTATAATCGAGCAGAGACGTGGGCGTAAAATACACGTGAAGTAAACCCACCTTACTACCCAAATGGGCTGAGGCTTACCCCTCCTTCAGGGGTATGCCCACTTCTACCCCCTTCGGGTGATACCAAATAAAAGTTTTTATTCATACTGATACATTTTTTCTTGAAATTTTGAGAAAAAACTCAAGAGATAATTTTAAAATATAAACTTTATTATACAGTGTATCACGGTACACTCATATTACCACGCCATAATTGATTTGCATCTTATATGCTAGAGCAATGAAGATTTCCTTACACTCGCTCACCTAAATCATATTTAATTGATGATGTTGGAGACTCATTTTTGTGGAAATCCTGTGCAATAATGCACACATATTATGAGGAGACATAGGTGTTCGAGTCGTACAGTATGATATCTAATACTACATCTTGTGTGGACGTATAATCTTAACATGCTAGCGCTTTTGTTTTTTTTTTTTTTCTTTTCTGTTATATATATTGAATACAAGTGATTTTATATACCGCTTTAATTGTACAAGTGATTTTCATCTTGAATGTTTTACACTCCAAAATTTTTTGGCAGTCTTGTATTGTGTGGTCTAAAATTAGTAAGTAAAAAAATGTATTGAAAAATTAAAAGGAAATGAAATAAATTTACCTACTAGAGAACAATTCATTGTATAAGAATTTTTTTTAGAATAAGATTGTGAATTGTGTTGTAAGAGTCTTTTTAGCTGTTGTTTATTATCTCAGGGAGAGAAATTTCGAATAGAATGATTTTTGAGGAATATGTTTAATTACGCTGGATTGTGTGGAGGGTGTGCCATATAGTAAGAGGCTTTAGAAACATTAGAATATAGAGCATATACAGAAGACATGACAATATGGTTCCATATCGTAGGTTACGTAGTAGCGCAGTCAACTTCACTAGAGACCAAACAAATATTTGCTCTCACTGCAAATGCACACGAAAAAGCACCCTATTTGTGTTGTCAAATAATAGATATGTACCTAATCAAGTTCCATTATACAATTTGGCTAGCTCACACATAATACATCAAAATAATATAATGAATACCTGTCTAAAACTCAATCCACATACGCTTTCGAGATGATACTAATTTAGTGGTCAATACACTATGCAGTCTAACCATTAATCTACTTAGATGATGATGCACTGTTAGTACTGATAAAAAATTCCATCACCTCTCTCCTCAGAGAGACATACGCTCTGGTCTTCGTCTCATAGAGTTAATAGATAATGATGAGCTCCACATCCATCCATATACCTATCCAAACCCTTTCTTAAAATGTGATCGAGTCACACTCAACAACCACCTGTGGCAAACCATTCAAACTTTAAACACTCTATTGCTGGTTTATATTTTTGGGGGGGTGTTGGGTACTTATGATAATGTTGAAAATGTTTATAATCAATAACGTAGGATAAGTTTTGTAAAATATATGAAGAAAGATAGTCTGGTCTTATCGAATCTAGACTGAGCGACGCTCTCTCTTCTTAACTTCTTGTTTCGCGCCCGCCTAACGCGCTCTCCTGACGTAGACCGCTCATATATTATGAAAGAATTTATATTTCGGTCTCTATCAAAATACTATCATTAAAGTATGATTGTAATGTTTGATATACACTTGTGTATATACATGTGCCCCTCTGATTAATAAGTGCCTAGCGTCTTCTATATCAGCGCACTAAATTCCGTAATTTCACTCGAACACTCTATCTCATAGTCTCTCATCCTCAAACCCAAAAAATCATCCTTGTGCTCTATGTTTCACTTCTCTAGCATACCTAAGTCTTTCTTTAAATTAAGGGGATACACGTGAAGTTAGCGACTGAATTTTTCTTTCTTGGAGTAAAGTAATTTATACTCACACTGTTATAGCATACATACTCAGCTCACTCACAACTTGTAAATCAACATTATGTAATAAGGCTTTTGTTATCATCTATCACATCTACTGTGTGGTGATTATACGCAGTTGCCAGGTATAAGTGAATATTACCAGTTTTGTTTAATAAAATATTATATATATATATAATAATAAGTATTTGTCATTACCCTTTTATATATTTAATTGTATAAATGGTTAATAAGCATAAAAATCTAAAGTTGCAAAATATAGTATTCATATTAGTTAGAATTAGGGTTTATTATGCGTTATAGTTTATATATATTATTCAGAACAATTAATTAAGGTTATAGAACCTTAATATATAATAATATATTTATACTACTTTATATTATTATATATAGGTTATATTATATACTCTCTTCTTTGTCATACACTGCACTTGCGTGCGATAATTAAGGGTTAAGCAAGCCCTCTCGCTTCTGCAAAAGCCCGCTCCCTCGCGGATCAAGTCTTGGGCTATAAGACGTAAATCTCTTCCCTACTATCTCATCCTTCACGGACAATAGTTCTTTCCCTGGTCATTAACATTCTAGAACCGCCTGCAAAATCTCGAGATCCATCCACTTGTTCCACTTGCATATCGTGGTACTTCCAGCCAGCAGGTTGCTTTCTTCCTTGTGTGATAGCCAGGTGTAGTGGAAGAATCTCGAGCAGGGTAGTATTACGTCACTCTTCTATTCATTGTATGCTTTGTCTGAGATATAATTACATAAGCTATTAGCCACCTTAAGTGTTTTGTTGATCTCGTTACTAGTGAACGCATCACATGGGTTTCTATTTTGTTTACCATGTAGGCTTCTGTGTGGTCTACGTCCTTAACTTTCCGAGAGATTATTTGACTTCTTGTTCGCTTCTCCTGTCAATCTTCTAGAGCTCTATCGCTCCAGCTATCAATGATTCTATACATACTTCTCTCATTTACTGGCTGCTCCTGGTTAATGCTAAAATTGTTTTTTGACTTTTTTTGTTTCTGTGATTTGGAAAGTGTGAGTCACCACAATGACTTACCGACCGCCATATACGGAGAGGTCTTAGTATTTCGTCGTATATATCAAATATACACGTCTACAATTACACCTCTCGGTACATTTGCCTGTTTTTTCAGCAATCCGCGCATACTGGAGCTCAGCATAGTTTCGCTAACACATCTGACTTATTCTTGTACTATTGCTTACCTTCGTAAACCTTTGTTTATAGTTATCGCGCCTTCAATCTCTTCCCGGCCATTTCTCCATCCAACGTTTACGTAACATTGTTTCGTACTTTGAATTTTCTCGCATATATACTTCTTTCGCCTTTTCCCCCTCTTAGTTCTAGCGATGTCAAGGTCTCACCTCTCTTTCGCTCTCTAGTTGAGATATTCTCATGCATATCCTTGCCGTTCTTTTGCTTTGAATTTATGTTTTTAGAGTCCTTCTTCTTATGCAATGTATGTTTCTCCCTCACGTCTATCAATCGCTTCTTCATGTCTAGAGGTTCGTGCTCGTCTGTCACTTTGTTGTACCTACGTTTGCTCGTGTTCATGAGCCTATATGCAAGTTCTGATCTATCCTACCCTCCAAACCACCTCTGCGAGGGAATAACTAACCCATTACTACCTTTTGAACTGATGTGGTTCGTCATTTTGATGTCGCGATATAGGTTCCAGAAGAGGATGACATTAGTATACTCACCCCCTTGTCTCTACTTCTCTCTGATGGCTGAAGAAAAGCCGCTTGTACATGAGAAATCCATCTTATATCCTTACAATAAAAACGCTGTTTTAGGAGTCTGGGCAATCTACTCACCTCAGTGACAGTACGAGACATTACGATACTCGACTTTCTTATTAACTTGTGGTCCGTCTAACCTACAGTATAAATAGAGGGATTTCCAAGCGTTTCCCACAACTTCTCCCACGGCAACAATCAAACGCTTTCTCTAGATCTATAAAAGCGCATAGATGTCTCTATCCCACTCCCAACTCTTCTCAATGCACCATCTTCAAGCTAAAGAATCAAATCGGTGGTTCTCTTCCCGTCTAAAACCATATTGGGGCTCATTCAATTATTCTCCACACTCGTTCTAAGTCTCCCTCTCCAAATCCTTTCATATATCTTCAAAGCATGGGGCAGAAGAGAAATCCCCCTATAGTTGGAACACTCCTACCTCTGTACCTTCTTGAGTGATTGAGTACATATTATTGCCTTCCCCGTTCTCTGAGTCACCTATCGATATATCGTACATTCATTCCAAAATCCGTTGAACATCTCTACAGTCCCATCCTCGATTGTTGATCATCCACTGACCCATCCTTCAACGAGGTCCTATGCCTTTCCGTTATCCATTATACACTACTCTTTCCGATCAGGGATTAATGTGTCCTGTTGCTGAATAACTTTATGTAACGCGCTTTAAAACCCCAATGGACTAGTCTCGTTATTGTTTATTATAGCGGTCTCCACTTGTGCCTTTGTATTTCCTCCTATATTCCTCAATTACTATATACTGTAATAAAGTTATATAATTAAGAGTAAAAAAGTTCAAACTATTTTATTATAGGACTGATGGTAGTATATATATTTCTAATTATATCAAGTAATTATCGTATGAATTAAATTTATATACTTATATTTAGTACATATATGCTTAGCTATAATGGGATATAGTAGGAATACAAAGTGTTATTATGATTTATATATATTATATATATATATATATACGAGATGATCTAATACGGTAATTATATTATTAATAGTATATGTGAAATATAATTCATATATAATATCACTCATATGTAGTGAAAATAGTATATATATATAGTAACTATAAATACTACTTTAAAGTATGTATTATATATACTTAATATAAATTATAAGATAATATACGTACGTGCGTGTTTCTCATACTATAATAGTCGTATATAGTGATACATATATTTATATAACCTACCTTATGAGGTACGCCAATATAATTTATTATAGGAGATATATAACTACCTGATCGTACTTATGAGTGTTGTTAGCACTTCACTCATACCTGCACCATGTATAGGTTTTCACAGTTAAACTTGTTATCACGCTAACCCCGATATTAAACAATAAGTATCTCTAACAAATCAGCGTTGTGGCTTTCATACTAGCACCGAATAATCACCAAATATAACCACGAAATATAAAACAGATAGTGTACAGAGATACGCTACCTCCTTGAAACGATGTTTGACATAGCACGCACTCACCTTGGAATAGAGCTACTATTAATCACTCTAAGTAAATTGGCGGCCTGAATAATATAATATATATAGCACTACATGGTGTTATATATATATATTACTTAATGATTAATTTAATTTAATATACACTGAAGTAAAGAGATTATATCACCTATTAGTATATATATATAATATTAGCATGTATTGATACAAGGTATAATACTTTATATTAAATATATATAATATAACTATCAGTCTATATATCATTGTGGAGATGAGTTATATCACTTCTCTCTTAGTATGAGAGATAATTAGAGTGCTGCCTTGTATAGAATTCCAGAAGTAATATAATGTCTAACGAGAAAAAACATAATATGTGTCTTATGATCACTATCTGCGGGAGGTACGGTCTTTATACTTACATTCAGTGGCCGTGTACGAACGCGGGGCGAGCTCTAGTTCGAAGTCTTTTTAATGGAGTGCGTTAGTGCATATTTAGGAGACGTACGTTTCAATCAAGTCTAATTAAAACATAAGTAAATCCTATAGAATATATTAGTTTTCAAATAGATATAGTATATAGATTATATTTAAATTATATATTTATATAAAATAAACTTATGTATTTTTAAAATATATAACTACTATATATTACTATTTATATATCATATTAGAAAATATTATTATGTTATATATATATATATATATATATAAAAATATAACATATGGAGCTTATACATGTTTTACTACCCGTTTTTTCTTTCTTTATTGACTAAGTTATAGATTGTAATTGATATTATAAGCTTGTATTATTATTATTATATTTCAGTGAGTATATGTATTGATTATCCAACTTGAAAAGGCCAGTCTCTTCGGATCCTATTTTCATCTACTCGAACCCTGGACAGTTCTGCATTCTCCTTCCTCCTCTCAGGCGTAACTATGTCCTTTGCTGTGATTACATTCTTGATCGGTGTACATGAGGCTTCTATGATCTAGTGAACGTTAGGAAGTGGGTGGCCCGATGGCATTCCTCGCCCGAGTTTTGAAGAATGTTGCTTACGTGCTGACGCCCAGCCTCTCGTTCAACTATATTCTCTTCATGTCCCTCATACTAGCACTTGTTCCCTCAGGTGTTGGAAGCAGCGCCATTTGATGTTTCCATTCCGTATGTCCGAAGAAAGCAGGAAGGGCCGCTCTGATCATTCTAACTATCGTCCTAACGCTCTCACTTGTTATTCTAGTCTGAAAATCTTTGAAAGCCTTCTCAATTCTCATTCTTAGACCATCTGGATCTCATTCTCTTCTTTCCGATCGCAGTACGGCTTTCGGCGTTCAAGGTCTACTGGCGATATACTTTTCGATCTAACTGATTTATGGTTTTCTGCTCTAGGAACTACGGGAGACTGCGTGGTGGCGCTTGACATATATCCAAACAATTTGACCGGGTATGGCACCGTCATGCTCTCTAAGCTCCCCTCCTTTGGGTTTTACTCCTTCTCTTTGCTTACTTAATCTAGCTTTCTTTCAAGTGAGGTCGCGATATACATTCTGTTTCTGCTTCAGTTTTGTTGTGTTCTCAGGGCTCTGCTCTCTATATACTCGTTCTTACTGTTATTTCCTTATCTTTTACACTGAATGAAGTCTTACTCAAACATCGTGCTCATTCCTTAACTCTATTTGTTCTCTACGCTCATACTCGCCTGTGATGAACCCTTCGAACCCTTCATTCTTCAACTCATTTGCATTCTGAACCCTCTTTTAGTCTGTTTCCTATGAATGATGCGCGTTCTACGGTGATTATCGTTTCCGATCTAATATAGCGCTTACACTGATTTCTAATTAATTGGTAATTTTTCGCTGATGATGAGTGGTACTTGTCCACTATTTCTATAATCTTGTGTGAAGTAAAATTAAATTCAACTTCTTTAAAAAACTTTCGCTCTATTTACAAGGTTCTTCCGCTGTTCATAAAGAAAACACTCACTCTCGCTATATAGAAACTTTACACCTAATCGTTCATTTCCGACAGTAGTATTGTTCATCTCCTCGTTTTTTCGCTTTTTCGCCTGCTTTTTGTTTTAGTTTACTTTGGAATATATACCACAGTGAGAATGTCATCCTTGCGCTTTAGTGTGAAACACAATATGCTATGTCTATGGAAAGCTTCTCACATCAACACACATATGGTTTAGCTCTTTGTTTAGGCGGATGCTGTCTTCGGTAATGATAGACGTTCGCGTGATGTTTCGTGTGAGCTATTTTAGAATATCTCTTGCTGAATCTCTTGTGTTTCCTCTTTCAATTCAGTGTTTTAACTTTGTTGACTTATTAATATGAACACACATATTATGTATCGACGGGACTTCGCACAAATCCGACATTTTCCGTTTTGTTATGGCTAGTATTGATCATGTTTTACTACAATAGAGTTATCTTGGGGGGTAAAGTCTTCTTGTGTGTTTTATAACATACTCTCAGGGCTGTTGGAAAAAGTCGAGTCAAAGGCCAACAAAGGGCTTATAAACTGTCTGTACTTTCCAGTTCACTTGACCCTCTAATGTCTTTTAATTTGGTGGCGGCGAAACATTCACTTTCTTAAACAAAGGGTTTCATGTTATAGGGACACTCGGGCTTGGACAAGACGGTAGGTGTGTGTAACGTGAAGGTTGAATCATCTAGCTCACTTTTTCGGATGGACTCACCAATCGTCTTATGTATCGACTCTCAGTCTTAATGAAGCACACACGCTGTGGCTATGTGTCTGACGGTGCTGAGAGACTCTTTGTATAAAAGAGTTCGTTGGTGTAGATTTTTTGGTGGAAACCCTCCAGGCTACGTGTGCTGGCTTCTTCTGGTGCTTTCCTTCTTTCCTCTGCCACATTCACTTTTCTGTGGAACTCTTTACCATCTTCTGTGTTTCCTGTCGATAAATAAATTGAATGTGATTACTCGCGCTTTCCTACTTTAAGATGCTCGTGGTCGGTCGGGTTTGTCATTATTCTCGGCAGTATAAGTTTTCGACGCGGCCTAAAGATGGAGATATTGAAAATGTAAGTCTTGTTAGTGTGTGAGTCAAAGTGCACATCCCTACACTCTTGGTTAAAGTAGGGGTCTAGCTGATTCGTGAAGTGTGGTAGACAATACTGTAAGAGTGATACTGTAAATAGTACTTAGATTATTATAAGATACATTGATTATTATGTTTATCGTTTAATTTACAAATAATAAATAGTATGTTCATTAATTTAAATGGTGACCTATTAAATCAATAGCATCAATAGATCAACTATAGATGGTGCATGATGTAGGTATAGGCTGGATGTTAACAGGTGAAATTATTAGAAATGGTGGATATATTATTGATTATTACGTATGATTATCTCACTGCTTTATAGTGAAGTAGTTAATTGATATAAATTATATATACTATAAATAATATTGTACAGTATATAAAAAGACCGTTTCATGAGTTTTATATAAGCTTTGGAAACTAATATGACTTAAATTAAAGAATTTATTCGAGTTGCTCGTTTCGTTTTTGTGTGAGTGTTCTCATAACTCTCTTACCATAATATAATCGTAAGTAAATTCTCACTGAAATCGGTGATATGTAGAGTTTCCATATATATAATCTCTTCATTTTTATATGGTTTTGCTAGTGATATACCGATACTTTCGACCCAGGATTATTTTATAGCCCAACGTTATTTTTAAGTCATATATACGAAAAACTGTAAAACAAACAAGATGGCGGCGTAGTAGGCCCCGATCACTGATTCGGAAAGATTATTCATTCATTAAATATGCCAAGCTTTAAATCTAATCTTTTATTCTAAAATCGTAAAAAATCACTCCAACAATATAGTAATGGAATTCTCAATTAAATTCTGTTAAAGTACTCAACCACAATCTTGGTTATCTACTTTTTCTGTTTCAGCCAAGAAAGCACCAGTGACTCCACGGTTGCTGAACCATGTCACTTCTAGTCTCTTCTCCTTCTTGCGAAATTTCCAAATGTTTTAATCACATATACCACAAAGTAATAGCCTAGTCCACATCCGTATAATTCCAGTGCGGCTTCTTTCGTCATTCTCTCATAACCAGTGAAAATTTGCTTTGTCTCTTAGAGATACTGGGTGAACGTCGTTGTCTTCTAATCTTTTTTCAGATTTCCAATATTAATCAACAAAAACGAAAACGGTCTACATTAAAAGTAAAGAAAATACGTAAATTCATTCTATCGTACAATCGCTTATCGATATTTATTTGGACGTGAGAGAGAGATAGAAGGTAAGAATATTCAGTTATTCCAAGTAAAACATTGAGTGGTGCTTTCTACTTCTTTTATCCGCAAGCCACAATCCTTTACTTGGAGCCCTAATTCTTCTTCTATTTCTATCTCCTTTATTCAAAAAATTCCGGGCCTAAGGGCCTAGAATTACACTATGGCTACTTTGTTATATATATTTCATGAGTGATCTGAGAGAAGTTATATTTTCCTATGATGAAATCAGACCTCTTTCGCTCGTAAAATTATCAGCTTTCAAGCTTTATCCCTACCCTCAAACCTTTTTGTTAAATCCTGTTATATACCGCTTTCTCGATAACACCTTATCACCCTTCATAAAACTACATGAGCATAGAGATGCTCCATAGATATAGATCTTCCTGTGTTGTACTGCTCGGCTTCGAATACATGTTCTATATGTTACTTCATCTTTCCACTCTACAATCAAGACAATCTTTAAAAAACAACCAAAACTGAAACAATTTGTTTCTCTATCATGTTTTCTAATTAACAACAACTCAGTTGTCAGTTTCTTTTAAGATTAAAGAGAGCATCCCCATGAACTTGAGGTCCACATCGTTTAACAAATAACTAATGCTCGAACGACTGCAAAGTCCGGACTATTGTTATGTGCCTTCACTACCCCTCTAGCAAAACTAAAGTGCACTCGTGCATGTCTTCAACACATCCTGCTTCTTCATTCTTCTTATCCTTCTTCTTTTCCTCCTCCTTTCAATTTCCCTTTCGAACTAACTTCTCTTCTCTCTATCATACTTCTCTCAACACATAATGAAATTCTTAGTCTTCTGTCCTTGAGATCGGCCTATGACCTGCAATAGGCACCTAAACCTCTCAATATAGATTATATTTGTGCATCATCTCTCTCAAATAGTTCGATCTTTTTTACTCACTTGATTGAATCGTATACTTAAAAACTTTGGTGTGAAATCTTTATTATATTACAAAACACTTTAAACGCTGACACTTGAACATCATAATCAAGACGACTTCTTTGGCACTCCCCTGATTGCCCTGAACTAATTTCCCCGCACATTTCAGTGCTAACTCGAACAGAAGGTGATTTCTTACGAGGTTTACTTTTGTTGTTGAGC
The DNA here is from genome assembly GCA_015478945.1 of Trachelipus rathkii. NCBI lineage: Eukaryota > Metazoa > Arthropoda > Malacostraca > Isopoda > Trachelipodidae > Trachelipus > Trachelipus rathkii. The sequence goes on from JABUQX010055863.1 coordinate 39,121, forward strand.
CTAAAAGCAGGCTATTGTGATTGGAGCCCGTTCGATGAATCTCAGATAAAGCAACTTAAGACAATACAAGAACATACTAAAAAATAACATGGTTTAATATTACAAAAAAATTAACTCCAAGTCTAATGTTGATGGCCTGTGATCGATTTCTGGGAAGACAAATTAGATTTAAACGTTGACTGTTATCATTTCGAATTCACAATATTCATCCCAATTCCAAGCACTTGGGCCTACAATATACTTCTGTCAGAGTTTTATGTTTTTTTGTTTACTCAAATTCTCGTTTTAAAACGTCACCTATAATATTAAGCAAATGCACAGAAATAAGCAACCTTATCACGAGATAAGGAAATTCCTTAAGTTTTCGGCAAGACATTATCTAATTTACATTTTGGACTAGGATTTAAGTCAGTCATAATCGTATAGACGCTATAAGGTCGAGCATGTGGTCCTTGTCGTTTCGTCAAGCAACAAAGTCGCAAATCGAGTAAAGTCCTATAATAACACTAGAGTTGGGCTAAGATATAGATACGGAATTATCAGACAAACAATTGCGGATATATAAATATATTATATATAATATGTGTTAAAGTATAATATAATGAGAAATAAATCGTAAGTTATAAGTATATATATATATATATATATTATAACTAGATATATAATATATATATATACTTACATTATAATCATACTATTTAACGAAGATTGCGTATCTATATTAAAGTATAACTCGATACACTCAATTCTAAAGTGACGCAAACACTGTGTGGGTAATCATTTGGTTATAGTCAAATCGGTCAAAAATTTTTGCCGATCACCCCGAATAACCGTTAGAGATACCCTAACGATACTAAGCTGGATCTCTCAAAATTTCCCGATAGGACAGCCAATTGGAAACCTTGGCGTCAAAATCGACCGATTACCCACCAGATACGCCGATGCCGATACGACCAGATGGCTCATCCGGTGCCACTCACTCAAATATTTATTAATAGGTAGAGTTCTAATATATATAACCTTATATATAACCTCAAATCATATCCATATAATAAAACTTACATATATTACCTACTATATATATATATAATAGTGGGGATTTCAAGTTTATTATTTATATTATAATACCTATCTAATAATACGTATAAACATATACGCTATAGTTATTGAAACACGTATATATAGATAATTATATATAATCATAGGGTATATATATGTATTACTCTATTATAACTTATACTATATATATATCTAATGTATAAATATATATATATTGGTAATATATATAATATACTTATCTATAAGAATTATACTATATACTATATGTAAATGTACGTATATAAGTACTATATAATATGATAAATATACCTTATCAGGTGAGAATATAAGCGCGGGAGTATCCAGGTGAGAGTTCCGAGACACAAAATTTTTAAAAAAAAGAATCACTAGGTCTTTGGATTTCTCTTGGGAAAACTTTATATATGCCACTTTGCTTTTGGTTAATAACTCATAAATAAAAATACAACGCTTGAAAATTTCTCAAGACCCCCCTATCCAGGCGTGCATGGAAAGACCTCTTATCGAAAGTCCAGGATTAAAGGTCAAGATAATCGCTTCACTAGCAAATTTTAATCGGCCTGTAACCTCTCAAAATGTTTTCATGATACTGTATAGTCAATAATAATATATATATATATATATATATGTTATTTATATATACTAGACTTATATAGCAGTTAATATTATTATACTATAGGTATACTATTTTATATATATACTCATACTTATATTACTGAGTAATATATATATATATAATTTATACTATACACGCTGAACCATCAGCTAGCTATAAGGCGTATTGTTGGCGACACGGGATAAATCAACCTGTTAAGTGAATTAAGGCAATTTTTTAGTGCCTTCCAGCGAGAGTTGCCTGTAAATCAAACATACGTAGAGATATGTTACTAATGTCCTTATAATTAATTAAGTGTGAAATAATCACTAAAAAATGATACAAAGCAGAATATTACACATACAATAGTTATCTTCAATAAGATATATATTTTAGTTCGTACAGTAACAATGGATTTCGCTGAAAAAGATGAAGTGAGAATATATATGAGACTTTAACACAGTACAATATCGCTTGCTATCTATATTTCATGAGGAATGCTTTCTCGCTTCTTCTTCAACACGGACCGTAAAATGACGATTCAAGTGGGAGCGCTTCATTCAGAGCTGACTTTAATCTCAAATACCGCCATCCCGGCTGTGCAGAAATGCGTCGAGCTGAGTGTTTGTTGGTGTAGAAATCGTGGAGGAATGGCAGGCCAAGGATATTACGTGGAGGCTTTGCATGGTGCCTGCTGCGTGGAGAAATGACAACAAAACAAGTCCTGTCCTCAGTATAAGAGTGCCTCTCATTCTCTTCGAGTAGTGGCGAACTCTGCTTACAACCATGCAAGAGGATATTATTTGGAACACCGCATAACTTTTCACACACAATACTGTTCAATAGCTATAACATAACGTTAAATCTTGAGTTTTATCACATTTGATTGTAGGCTTTGGCGACTTTTCTTTTCACTAGAAGTGTAGAGAGCCATTTTCTTACTTAATAATTTCCATATGAGCAGTAAAAAGAGGTTATTGAAAATTGAGTGGTCTCTAAGCTAAGCGGCTCCGTTATTGGCGAAAACGTGCCGTTATAGCGGCAGGCTCCGTTATTGCGAGGTTGCTACTGTATACTATATAGTGTACTATATATGTCTTATATATATATATATAGTACTTATATATATATATATAGAGTACTTATAGTATATAGATATAATAGACTATATATATATATTATTATAAGTGTGATAGTATATTAATATATAACTATTACTAATCATATACCGGATATGAACAGACACATATATATATAATTAGGGATGTACAACGATAACAGAGAATAAGCAGACAGACACAAAAAGTCTCTTAAGGAGACTGAATCGGATTCGAATGCAAATGCAAGGCGTCTGACGGTGGAGACGCCATTTTTGTGGGTACCGAAAAATTAGACTAAAATTGAGTCAGTCACCGATATAAAAAAAGTAACAGAAGGGATAGAAAAAGAATGGGTAAAATTTGTAGTACTGGTTGCAACTTCAGATTGCATTTCCTGTACAACCAATACTATTTAAGAACACTTATATATAATCCATATTGTGTTGTTGCCCGAAAGTATATTTTATTGTTCATAAAATTAAAATAGGTAATTTTTAAGAATATATAAATGCAAAGTATTCAATATTTAATTAAGTTTTCGTAAGTATGTGTTTATTAAAAAAACTTTTACCATTTTCCATTTTTTGCCCAGTAAGTTTCACTCTCACAAAGTTTGTAGCTACTGAAGCTTTATAATTCGGTTATTTAAAATGATTACAATTTACAAGAAGAATTCTTTAACTAGGACTAAAAATAAAGAATAAAAAATATATGAAAAATGAGAAACATAATTAATGCGCTGAAAAGATAAAATAAAAAAAGCGCTAGGCTATTTACTGTGTGTTTCGCAAGACATGCACATAGAGTGACATAATAGCTCCTTTAAGATAAACGCATAGATATCATGTGCACTACTCCATCTTCAAAAATTCACAAATTTGTGATGGCACCAAATTAAGCTTTCACTAGTATCTCTGGCGAGAGCTCGTTCCTTTTTAGGTGTTTTCACATCGAACTACACTTAAATGCCGCTCAGCTCCTCCACTGAGTGAAAGCGCACGCTGGACTGGATAATGTATTTTAAGGCCTGCAAGCACTGATAATTAATGAAAACCTTTGGCCTGATTTTCAATGCAGCCCGTAATCGAGCATAAATAGAGATTCTCTTTACTGTATGGAGCAGCATCTCCATGTATTTCGTAGAAGCTTCAATCGCTCCTCTTTCACACAGTATTGAAAATTTGAAAATTATCTTTGTGCTCCTTGAATGACTTGGTCATCTTCAGCTTTTTACGATGAGTGTTTCCATGGTGTGAATCTACTTTGAAGGTGAATGAGATGTCAATGCAATTTCATAGGCCATGAACTTTAATCAAGTTCTAACATATCACAATATCTATACTTTAGTAGGTTTATTTTTGCTGAAACAGCCACCAATCGTGTACACTATCAGTTGCTAGTAGCCAGGGGTTTAGCAGTAGATAGGCGGCTTGAACTCATTCTGTGAATCTTTTTTTTTTATTTTTTTTTGTTTCATAACAGCCAAGCTCCTATCGTTATGCTATATTTAAATTGCAATCTAGTAAGTGGTTCAACCGTCGGAGATAGCTCATTCTTGTGGGGTTTTCTGCCTAGCTTTAAGAATTTCCTTATTAGAACTTATTTAATTTATTTATTTTTTTTTTTTTTACAAGTTGTCAACCTATATATATATATTTGAGCCACTTTTTAGGGAAGAACCTTATTCAAGGAGGGTGGTGTTAAAATAACGCCATCATAAAAATTCATCTAAACGCCATAATTACGCAGATTGAGCACTAGTGAGACATTTAAAGTGATGGAGAGATTAAATTGAGTAGGAAACTATCAGATGAATGGAAGAGACATTCCACAGTAACAGAGGATGGCAGGAAAATGAAAGAAGCACCACAGCGAACTTAGTCTGTGAGTTTAACTTAATAATCAACACTAAAACTCAAATGTTCCGTAACACAGCATCACCCTTTGTTGCTAACTGAAAGGAGTCATAAAGGTGAGAGGTTAACTAGAGTAGAAAGTTTCCCTCGAGCACATTTGACAGCTATCAGTACCTTATAGAAAAGGAGATAAAGCTACACAACATACGTGCCGCCGCAAATATAGATGGGTTCAAGTGAACATAGAAAAGTCAGGAGCATGATTTTTAATTCCTTTTTAGCCTTTTGAAAACTCGACACTCATCCAAAAGCCGGGTGAAACCATGAAAGTTCCTACCCAGTATATGAGAGTAATACAGTATTTCCAATTACAAAGGCGATGAGATCCCTTGTATAAGTGGATAACTGAGAAGAGGTAAAAAAGTCTCGCAAGTCTAAACAGAACCCCCAGTCTCTTTTCTTTGATGCAGCCCTAGCAACCTTTGTGATTTGAGGTTTATCAATTACATTTTTTTTGTTTATTGTTAAAGGCCAAGGATGTTTTATAATTGTCAACAGGAGATGACGAGAGAGACCGTCGAAAAGTGAGACAGGAAAGTTAGGTGTCTTAGAGAAGATATGGAGATTTGTAGAAGTTGGATTTTAAAGATTAAATTTCACAAGGTAGCATGAGACGACCCAACCCTGAAATTATATCCAGAATCAGTCGAGAATAAGTAGAATCGGAAAAATTAAGAAGAAAGGCAATTCTTGATAGTAAAGAGGGAGAGCAGAATTAGATAACGAGTTGAAGAAATGCAGGGTCTGAAAATCATAGACTTATAATTATGAAAGTGGATTTAAGAGTTTAGAATATGTGTAGGTGATGAAAGATCAATATAAATGAAAAGCATGGCAATAAAGTAGGAGCATTAAAAGAAACCCTGAAGTAAACACGACTATGACAGAAAAAGAAGTTTACGCTACCCAATTCTATAACGAAACAGTCAACATTGAGACTAATTGATAAGAAAAGCTAGACAATAAGTAGCAAAGTTGAGAAGGAAACCCAAGTGAAGTTTGAGAGAGCAGTATGACTAGCTGCCATATACTCCGGATATAATCATGCTTTGGAATATTGTAATAAGGGCACCACATTAAAAGTTCTATTTCGTCTGTTAGTTCCTAACGGAACGTGATAAAACCATAAATCTGTTAAATTAGAGAAAGTATTTATTTACGCCAGTTGATTTCGAGCCGCCGAAAAGCACGTACTTGGAAAATCTCGGAAATAGAAAGGGCATGAGATCCAAGTAGACCTTAAGGTGAGAGTGAGAAGGGATTTTCAAAGAAATCTTAGAAAGTAATACAAGTATAAAAGCTTATAGGGCGTAGTTAGAATAAGGTACCAGAAGAAGCATCCTTTTTTCTCGAGGAATATAGGTTAATTTTGGACATAATGCGCGCATTCCAACTTACAGAGGGAAAAATGCTAAGTTTTGAGGCATATATAGAACTATATGTTGAAGCGAGGGGCGAGGTCAGCAGTGAACACTATCTTTCCTCAAAACTTCGGAGAGAAAATGCCATCTCAGATGCCAACGTCTTCACCTAACGTTTCTAATCAGTATATTCAGGTAGCTCCCAATGCACTCAGATCAAATGAAATTACAAGGAAAGGCATAAGGACATACTTGACGAGGATGAAAGGAGGAGGAAGATGGAATGCCAGAATCGTTACCTCAGGGTTGAATTAGAGGAAAATAGGAAGCCGAAGAAGATATAGTATCTGGCCTTTCCGTTTCGGAGTAATTAACATACAGAATCATTACATCGAAGCGAATAAGAAGGAGGATAGGATGATTTACAGAATGCTGTTGTAGAAGATGTATTTTGGCAGTAAACTAGAAAGTTTTGCAAGCAAGAAGAAACCAAGGAGGTGATCAGTTGCACTTTTCGAGTTTAAATGAAAGTCCACTTTGGTCCGTACGAAGAGTATCCCTGGCAACTGAATTTTACTAGTAAAATGATAAATTGGTCAAGTAGTGTTAGGAGAATCGATGAATTTTTCCAACTACCCGATACGCACTATCCCTTCCTAAGCCTGAATGGCATAGAAGTGAACAGCACTGATAGTATACAGCGTGTGAGATTTTGAGATGAAAAAGATTTAGTCCAAGAAGAATGAACCTGATCATTCCATCAACAATTACATCTCCCACCTTTTATCGGCAGTAGCTGAAGCGTCTTCAGAGTCTCAAAGCAAGTCACACTTCCAAATTTATAGTTAGACGAGAAGCAAATCGCAATGCCTCCACTCAATTCGAGGCCGAATCAAAGTGCTCAGAAAAAACCTAAATATGGGCAGATAAGTTTAAAACTTCGTGTAGAAAATATAAAAATTAAAAGACTATAAATGTATACACTATATTCCTTTTCTTATTTGTTTAGGCCAAACAAGAACTTTTACATGACACAACTAGAACATAGTGGATGAAACATAGGTCAGAGAGTGTGTTCTAAGAATCGGTTGGGATGATCAGATAGAATGTTGTGTAGGTTCCTTTTAATATCCGGTCTTCCTCCAACCCTAATAATCATGTATGAATTTGGAACATTACAATGACTCAAATGATCAGGATATTGAAATCCCCAAACTAGAAAGGACATCAGTATTTGGATGAGGAAATATAACAGTCTTGTGATAAGAAGTAAGTAAGTATGAAAATGGAAAAGGGGTATGTGAAAAATTCTAGTTCTGTTAGGTAGAAACAGTAGCAGTAAGAATAAATAATTATTTGTAGTAGATAGGCAAGAAAGAATATTTTAAGCCAACATGAAGCTAATTCAAGTTAGAATAAGATTTCGAAGATTTACTCTCGATATGATGACTCTTATCCTTAAGGACAGTTTAAATTTATGTAGCCAAACTCTGCACTAATTGCACTCCATACGGAATTAAAATATAAATAAAGTTATTAAGTTGGAATATATTAAACGAGTTTGAGGAGATGAATTTCTTGACATCTGGGTCTCAGACTAAGGAGCATAATTAGGGTTAGAGGTAGAGAGGTGGTATTCCATGGATTCTGAGTTAGAGTGTAAGCCACGTGTTTGTTAAAGCATCTCCAAAAAGAAAAGCACACGCCTGTGCAAATTACCGCTAAGATCATTAACACGCACACACATCAAACACAAAAAAAAACAAAACAGACAGAAAATCAATAGACAAAGCTTCTGTATATTGTAGATTTATTATTGTATTCTGAAAGTTTTCTCATAATTTTTTTGCACGCGAGTGAGAGACCAACAAGTAAAAAAGTATCAGGCTATAGGTATCGCCATATTAACCGATAACATAGCCTGTTTTGTGATATGCACGATACCCACCACTCAAAAATGCCGACTCACACTACCATGATATCCCACGATACCGATACTATCGGTAACATTCTTTCCCTTAATAAATATAGTAGTATAATTAGACTTATATAAGATACACTTATATAATATTATACAGCTTTATTATACTCATATCTATATATATATTATACATATTCATACATAAATACATTGTCCTTTATTATATTATATACTATAATATTTATTATGGAGACGTTATAATATATATATATATAACGGTTATTATCTATATATTACTTAGATCACATATATTATAGTAGTGTCAATTAGTCTGGCTTTTCATAGGCATAATGTCAGATATTCGTATTATTCTTTAGGTGTAAAAAGAGTAATCGATTTTTTTAATATTCCCGATCACGCACTCCCTCCACTCCTCAATAATCATCCAACGTTGCCAAGTAAATTTTCAAGATAAAACACAGCTGTGCACAGTATATTTACAACTATTTACATTCACATATTTTAATTTATACACACTCACATATATATATGTGTGATAATTTATATATTTATACTCTTTAAAATCTAATATTCTTCTTTTAATAAATATAACAATTTTTTAATATTTATCTATATTACATGTATAATAATATATTATCGTATATATATATGATATATATCTATATATATATTTCGATACTATATATATAAATTAATATAAATTATATATTACATATACACTAAGCTAATATATATATAATAAATCACTATTACATATAGTCTCTCACACAGAATTAGTTGTTATAGTTGCATACAGAAAATTATTTAAATTGACACTACTTTTTCAAAGATAGCAAAAAGAAAAGAAGTGTTAAAGTATTTTTATATCCATAATGAACAAATATCGGTTAAACAGTCAACTGTCTACTTATCAACAGGAGTTTTTTTTATACTATAAGACTTAGACCAAAGAAGCGCCACCGTCGTTGAAGATAAACAGACCAACAAACGTATACTCATACTAAACTCTTCTAATACTGCTTTAATATATTTATTAAAAATTTGTGAAGCTGCTTAAAGAAGATAAAGTAGTCTTTCAGTTTAAATGGCAGTCACAATTTGTTTTCAATTATATTTATTTTCAAATTAATTTTTTATTTATATATCCTTTTTAGTTTATTTCGGACGTAAATATTTATTTATTGTTGTGCTCTCAACAAATAAAAGTGTTTGACTAAATAATATAGTATACTTTAGTTATAATATATATAATCATAACTATTTACTCTAAGTAGTATATTATATATTAGAGATAATTTATTTATATATTATATCTATAATAATATATAATACATAAGACTATATTTATATAAAACAGATTATAAGTTATTATTAATATTTATATATTATGTATATATATCTATTTATGTATATATATTAAGTAGTAGTATATTAAGTATAGGCCATGGTCCTCTGATTATCTTTTTAATGCTTCACCGCGAGTATGATGTCACAAAAAATCCTTGCATAATATAGGAATTCAAAAACATTTTGGAATTCAGCGGAAAAATACGATTTTTATAATAATTTAATCTTATTTTTATTATTTTTTATGCTTATTATTATTTATTTATGATAAAATATATTTTTTAAAAAAATTATTTTTTACCCCCCATATTAGGGGTGCATTCGATGCCAAACGGCGGTGACACAGTAGAGGGGTGGACGTCTTCATTACATATCACCGGAGGGGATGGTTCGGATAGAGAACCTGCCCGCGACATACTCACAATAGAGCGGTGGGAGTTCCGTGAGACCATCCCCACGGAGTGCGAGGGAATAGTTCCCGCCCAGTGTCCTACCGAGGAAGGCCGAGAGACCCCGACTTCTGCCGTCTTTGCGGTTTTATTCCATCTTTGCGATTTACCTTTAGTTAAAAAAAAAAGAATAATTTTTAACTTCCAAAAACACTTTTGGTAATTACTTTTAAAACAGGGATATTGCAACCATATGCAAAACCGCAAAGATGGAAGGAGTTGTCGGGGTCTCTCGCCTCCCGGTGGATCGACGGGGGGACTTAAGCCACCTGCCTGACGGGGGATGGTCTCTCACGGAACCCCCTGCTCTTATGGTCTTGGGTGTCTGACGGGTGGGTTCCTTCCGACCAATACCCTCCGGGGTATGAAACGTCCCCCCTACTGTCCCCTCGGTTAGCCGAGCCCCTAAAATTGGGGGGAAATAATTTTTTAAATATTTAAGAAGTTGGATTAATTAAAATAAAATATAAAATGAAATGAAAAAATAAAAAAGTTAAATCTATCCATTGCTTTTGAAATTTTATAGTAGTTGCCAAAAGTTGCATCATAAAAAAATATAATAAAATAATTTATAAATAAAACTTTGTTTAAGTGCTAGTGAGCATAAAAAAAAATTTATTAGATTTCTACAATATATAATATTTATTAATTATATATTTTATAATATATATATATATTCTAATCTTATATTAATTATTATTATATAATAATTAATATATATAGTATATATATATAATATATATTATTATATTATATATTAGAGAGTTTTCAAAATGTTTGAATTTTATTTCTTTTTCTAATAATTTTAAATTTTTAATATAACTCATTTAAGTTATATACTAAAATGTTTTCTGAGTTATTGAATTTATAAAGAATTGAAATATAAAACAAATATTTTCATTACCTAATCCTTTTTAACGTAAAATCTGCGGAAGCATTGTTGTTCTTACGTTTCGAACAGACTATACTCTTCTATATGGTATTAACAATACAATTCCGATACTTACATATCGGAAAAAACAAATCGATATCACTGATATACATTACGTATTCAAAACCGACTATTACCATATATAATTATACTATATCTAAATCATATAATATATATATAGATTAATTATAATATTACTATATTTATTATATAGCTATATATAATATATATATAATTATATATAATTGTTATTTATGTCTTTTTTTCCTATAATGAAATTTCACATATATATTAACATATTTTTTCTACAAAAATATGTTCATAGCAATATATATATTACGGAATATATATTAATATAATATATATATTAATTTAATATAATATATATATATTAATATAATATTATATAATTATATATATATATATATATATATATATTAATTATATATATAATATTATATATAATATTATATATTATAATATTATATATAATTAATATATATATACATATATCACTGAAATCAGAAAGTGAGTAGAAGTGCTTTATCAATTTGAGCCCTACTTTTAACTTTCCCTCATGATGAAGCTTAACAAATTTCTTCTAATACAAATGTATAATTTTCAAGACCCTCCATTCTGACCTGTGGGAATCCAGCAAGTTATCATTTCACTCTAACTGGGCCAAAGATAGAAAGATGATATTGGGGCTACTGAGGATGCATAATAGGTGATGAAGTGCATTCTTGTATTGCTTAATTGCAATGTTGGCATTGTATCCAATCCACCCAATGTTCTACACATCCAAAGCAACATATCTGGCCACATTTGCACAAAACTATTAAGTGTATAACAGTGTACAAATTCAAGTAAGTTCAATATATATAAGGCACTTATCACTAATTATCACTCAAAAAACTTTAACCACAACACTATGGGTCTAATCAATGGAGTACTCAATACTAGGGTAGATACTGGAAAGACTTAGGTGTACAAGTTTTGGCTCATATTTGAGTAAATGTGTTTGGGTGGATGTGTATTTAGTTCTCTTTAGAATAGGTTTACATTGTGGTTTCTACAGTCTCTATAATTTTATCTATGTTTCCCTACTTGGGTGGGTAAATTACCCAGCTTTAAAGATTTGACTGGGGCTGTATGAATGGGTTCCATGAGAGCTATAATGTTTTCTTACCATCTTCTTAGTATAGTTTATGCCGAGGTGCATAAACTTTTACGTAACATTGTATTAAAACTAAACTTACAGGTTCTAAAAATGGTATCAAAAAATTTCAATGGTTCATTTTTTACCGATAAGCGTATAATTTAAATTTATCATATTTTCAATAAAAAAATTAATGAAAAGAACTGACTTCAAAACGTAACTTTTTGCCTTTTTTTCGTTCGTTATATTGTAGGGTGAAGAATGACGAGTCGATAAATGCGTTTTCAACGCAATCGTACATCGATATTTATTATTAATCGATATTTAATATACTTGTTTTTATATCCGATATCAATTATTTTAATTTAAATGCTCAGTGTTCGTTTTTTTGCATTTTGTATACTAAAAAAATGCTCACTAAGTTTTTCGTTCAGTTTTAGTCAACCATTAGCGCAAAATGATATAAATCGTAAAAAAATGCTCCTACCACAACGTAAAACAATGTCCTAAATATCTGTGTAATAATAGAAAAAACAATATTGTTATATATAAAATATAGCTACCTTACAGAAATTAAAGTAAAAATTTCTATACGTTTGATGCACGGCAATTTATTTTAACTCGATAATTTGCGGCTAATGGATTGTACGAAAACGACTAAACATTGAGCATTTTTATTCATAGGCACAAATTGCAAAAATCGAACACGAGCTTAATTTTAAAATAAAAATGGTACGTAAAAAATTTAAAATAATTTAATATTAAAAATAATAAAAATTTGGAAAACTAAATAACTAATATTACTAATTGTAAAAAAAAATAAATAAATTAATATATTATATATTAAATATAATATATATATATATTATTAATTATATATTAATATTAATATTAATATATATTATAATATATATATATTATAATATAATATATATAATATAAATATATATATATTATATTATAATATATAGGCATTATATATATATTATGTATCGTGACACGTCAAGTAGAAATTTGTATATATGTAAGCTCCGCGTGACGTCATATACTAACACGTTCAGAGATTTCCGCGTTACCGTTATACTGTGGGACGTCATGGCCAATTTTAATCATATATAGACTATATATATATATATATCATATTATATAATATTATATAATAAATATATATTATTATAATTATATATATATATATATATAGTAATATATTAATAATTATAATATATATATATATATATCTATCAATATTAATATATAATCACACAAAACATTAGGTGGGCTCAGAGCCGACGGGGAACAGCTGGGGGAACGTTTTTCCATACCCCTCACGTATAGAGGGAGTGGAGGCGGAGGAATACCACCCGCGACACCTAGTTCAAAATACCAAAGAGCGAGGGTCCGGAGACTCCTCCCCGGAAGGGGGGGATAAATTAGTCCTAATCCCTGTCGTTCGCCGCAGGAAGTGCCCGAGAGACCCCGACTCCTCCATCGAGCGATCTCTACCCTATGGTAAAGGAATATTAATACAATTCAAGATTATTTCATCAAATAAAAGAAATGTTATTTGAAACATTGAGATAGTCGCCAAATCATATTTTAGACTCCAGAATGAAACGATTCGGGGAAATTTAGGCCTCCCGGGGAACGACGGGAAAGGACTATTTACCCCCCTCCGTGAAGGGTCTCCGGACCCCCGTATCTTTGATATTTTGGGTGTAGTCCGCGGGGGTTTTTTCCCGCCCTATAACCCTTCGGGGTATTGTAAACGTCCCCTTCACCTCACATTTAGTTCCCCGTCGGTCGAGCCCTATTGGGCCGTGTAGATATATATAATAATATTAATATACTTTATACTAGTCATGATTTCAGAACTATATATTTATATATTTTAATATACATTTGTATTCATATTGTAACTATATTTATATTATATATTACTATTAATATATTCTGATCACGCTCAGGCCGTGCATAACACAGTGTTTTTAATACCAGAGCTCTAATATCATAAGTGTGAAGGTATATATGTCACAATGCCAGCGTGCATACAAAGTTTTACTTATTCTTACTGCCAGAGCTCTACATACCATAAGTACTGGCTTCGCATATAAACTTACTATAAAGTTGATATGATTTCAAGCCTGTTTATTTATGCTTTTAAGCCTGTTTATTTATAATTGATTATATATATAATATATATATATCTATTATAAGTATATAATTTGTGGCCATAGTAGGCCCTAACTATAAAGGTTCAAATTAATCACCAATATTGTTATAAAAAGTTTATACGCATCTTTACAAGTAAAATAGGATCATTTATAATACTTTCAATTGAACCTACTACATTCTTTTATATAATCCTTATCATGCCATCTCTCTTAACTACTCTCTATATATATTAATATATATATATAATATATATATAAATATATATTATATAAATATTATATATTATAATATTAAATATATAATATATATATATATATATTTAGAGTCATTATTTATTTTATTTTTTATATTTCTATTCTTATACGAAAAATTAATTATTTAACAAATCTATTTTACTTTAATATTAATTTATATATAAAAACTCGTTCTTTCTTTATTCATCAACCAGTATATATATATAATTAAATATCTATGGTATCAATTTTTGCAATGTAAATAATCGTAAAATAAAACATTTCAGAAAAAATCAAAATTATTTTTTATCGAATAATAAATTGATCAAAATTAATATAAATGATGTGAATTAGTAGTTTTATACTACCTAAAAACTAGCCGTAAAAATCAGTCAAATTTTTTTTTCGGAGGAGTTTAATTTTTTCATATTTTATTAAAATTATGCCATTTATATATAAAACGCTAAATAAGGTATAAAACTAACATTTCAAGTACAATTCCTTTTTTTTATACTTTCTGTAAATTAAAAGTTTATAGTTTTAATACAATAGTTACGTAAAGTTTATTCACCTCGGCTAAACTATTACCCATCTCTTTCCTTGTCCTTTGAAGAGAACCAAATAAACAACTCCCAGTAAACTCTAACATCTTAGCAGTTTCTGCTATTTCAAAACTACGGCACTTTAAATTAATCCCGTCATAAAGGGTTGGCCTTGTAAACCAATTAAAAAATTATTCTGCAAGCCAAAACATAGAGCTGATCCCCAATTGATGCCGCTTGCATTCTTAATTCTTATTTAATACTCGAATTCGGTGGTAAACAGCTATAACTGATTCTGTTTCTCTTGCTTTTCTTTTTCATCAAAATGCATTACAAAATACTGAAAATCCTCAAATTTAATACAATAGAAATGAAAAATTTACTTCGCAATATACTGTGTATTTAGTTTACTAATGATGGCTATGTTAAAAACGATAGGCTAGTTAAGAGGTGAAAAGATATTTGCAAACCCTTTAACCCTGAAGGGATGGTAAAATTTTACCACAATCTAATATTACTGCATTTTTCTTTTCTATTTTTCATTAATCCACAGTTTTATTAGAGTGTTTTTTTATTTATGAAGTATTGTTTAATTATGTGGCACCATATAATATGGAAAATTACAGTAAAACTATATTTTCGACTTTATCTCAGACATTTTTTTCTGGTGTTTACATTCTATTTTTGTTTTAAAATTTTCCTTAACATTACTTTGAAAATAATTTTTATGGAAGGTTTGAGGAACAGCGGATCTTTGAACGTTTGGAATTCATTGAGTATATTACCACAATCTTCTAGATTATGATATTACAGAGTGTGCAACACCACCCTTTTCTCCAAGGGCAACATCTCTCTTTTTGCAGTAGGGAACATTTCCGCTGGTCAGCCTCCCATTTCTTCTTCCCCCTTCCCCTCTCTCCTGCAGAAGGATTTTCATCTTTTCTTTACCCACGCCCCTCAGTTGCCCCAGTCAAGCATTCAGTCCGCCGACCTTTGTACGCGCTCATCGCTGTCTCGTACCGGAGAAGTTGAAGATCGTTCGTGGTGAGCTTGATCACATGCGTGAGCTGGAGATCGTTCGACCTTCCAAGAGCAGTTAGGCTGCACCCTTGCACCTTGTCCCTAAAGCTACCCCTGTGGAGATTTTAAGGCTCTCAACGCGATCACTGTCCCAGATCGCTACCCCGCCCCTCGCATCCAGTCTTCCACGTCCCCAATCAGTGGTGCTGCAACACTGGTCCGCTCCTATCACTAGATCCCTGTAGCACCCGAGGATGTTCACAAGACTGCTGTGATTACACCTTTCAGACTTCCTGAGTTCTTGAGAACACTTTCAGTTTACGGGATGCTGCTCAAACTTTCCAGCGGTACATTGACACTGTCTTGCGAGGGCTGTCCTTCTGTTAGGCCTAATCGACGATCTGTTTATAGCCTCCACCCCCAAAGAAAAACACAAGAAGCACCTTTCTGCTGTATTTTCCAGATAGGTATCCTCAGTACGGTATCCTCATCAGTTCGGAGAAGTCCCTTTTCGGTGTACCCTCCTTCACGTTTCTTGGCCACACAGTCTCCTCTGAAGAGGTTCACCCACTCCATGAGCGTGTTTTCCCTATTCGTGCTTTTTCCTTCCGAAACTTAGAAGGAAATGAAGCAGTTCCTCGGGATGCTGAATTACTACTATCGCTTTCTACCTGCAGCAACTTCTCTCCTTCAGCCTCTCACAGAGCTCCTCCGTCCGAAGAAAATAGGTGTCTCGGTCAAGGTAGAGTGGACGGAAGAAGGTCGCATTGTTCAGGTTGATGCTCTAATTTCGCGGTCGGAGGCGTTCCTCAGCAATACTTGAATAGTTCTTGGTCTCCTCTTGCCTTCTTCTCGAAGAAGCTATGGCCTTCTGAAACCTGCTACGCGCCTTCAGCAGAGAACTGCTTGAAATCTACCTGGCAGTCAAACACTTCAGATACATTCTGGAAGGCCGGGAATTTCACATTCTCACCGATCACAAGTAGATTACTTTCGCCATGGTATCTCGACATGAATGATACTCGCCGAGAGAAGCTCGTCATTTTGAATATGTTTCGCAGTTTACGACAGGTATCCGTCACGTTCCAGGCACGGATAATCTCACGGCTGATGCACTTTCACGCATCGAGATTACCTTCATATCTTCACTCCCAGCATCAACTACGAGGACATAACCACTGCACAGTTATCAGGAGAACCCTCTCTTCACCAGGACTCTTCTCTGTAACTCAGATGGATTTCTCTTCCGGGCATTCAGAAAAAACTCCCCTGTAATAAGTCTACTAGTGCTTCCGTCCTTTCGTTCTTCCTGCTTTCCGCAAACCTGTTTTTATTGCTCTTCTTTCTCTTTCTTACCCCGGTATCGCGGCCTCTCAGAAGCTGGCTACGGCCCGCTTTATGTGGCCCGGTGTTAATACCGATGTGCGAAAGTGGGCTCGTGAATTCTTTCCTTGTCAGCTTTCTAAGGGATAACGGCACACCACAGCCCCTTTCGGTGAGTTTCTACCCCCTGGAGAACGTCTTGAGAAAGTGCTCATCGACATTGTCGGTCCCTTCCTCCTTCAAATGGGCATCAATACATCCTTACATGTTTTGACAACTTCACGCGCTGGCAGGAAGCCATTCCTCTCGAAACAGCCACTTCCGAAGCCATAGCTAAAGATTTTATGACTAACTGGGTTGGGCGTTTTAGAGTACAGCTTACTGTGACCACGGATCAAGGTAGACAGTTTGAATCTTTCCTTTGGAGAGATTTGATGCGCTTCATTAATTCTGAGGACATCAGGACCACCAGCTTTCATCCGGCTTCAAATGGGATCGTAGAAAGATTTCACCGGAAGCTTGAGGCATCTTTGGCAGCTCACCCCCAGCATGAGAAATGAACTGTGGCTCTACCTTTTGTACTTTTGGGCATCCGCACCTTCCGCAAGGGAGATCTTCAGCGCAGAGCCGCGGAATTAATATATGGCTCTCCCTTACGATTGCCAGGTGAATTCTTTTCTCAATCTTCACCTTCACCTTCGTTGGATCCTCTCTCTCTCTCTTACCTCACCCACTTGAAGAACTGTGCTGTGTCATGGAGACCTTCACCTTCCCGACACTAGACAGTCCACTCTTTCGTTCTAAGTTAACTGGCTACGTGCACCCATGTTTTAGTTCGTCGCGACGCCCATAGGACTCCCCTCCAGGATCGTTATGACTACCCGTTTAAGGTCTTGAGCAAGGCAGTGAAATTCTTTACCATTCAACACAATACGCGAACAGAGGTCGTCTGCATTGACCGTCTAAAGCCAGCTTTTCTAGAGGCTGACTCTCCGGAACCTTCCAACTTTCCACCTCCTTTAGGCATTCCATTCCATACTTCCTCTTCCCACCCTGCATTCCCTTCTCCACCTTCCCCTTCTTTGTCCTCTTCTCCTGATTCTCCACCTCCTCATCCTTATACACCTCCAGTACAGTCTTCTGTTTCTCCACTTTCTCATGCATCTGTCCTTCGTTCCTTTCTGGCTTCAACACGCGGGTTGAAAACGACGAGGTGCTGATGTTACACGAGGGTTCATCAATTATCCAGCCATACCTGGACTGAGACAAGGAAACCTATTCACGACCACCTACCAAACTGAAGGGGGTACTGAGAGAGAGCAGATTTTATAGAACAACATATTTGCATTTTTCTTCTTTGTCCTGAGTCTTACATATTGTTGTATATTGCACTATTAAGTCAGCCTAGTTATTATTCTGTTTGCACTCCTCCCAAATTGCTCTTTTAGTCTCCTACTAAATGATGAACATTAATGCGGCAGAGTTGTTAGATTCTATTTTTTTACTTCAGTAGTTTTTCAACTCTCACCGAGCAAATATTTATTCTAATAAGTGTACGCAATATAACTATTTATTTAATAATAATTTTAAATATATATAATTCGCAATCATTTATATATATACGACGAACACGCTACAGATCACAGTTGTTCAAGAGAACGCCACTAAGTTATTAGATGCACATAATATGCGATGTTGATATAACCATGAGTAGCACTATTCTTAATCATACGTGAGGACCTAGGCAAGAAATGAGACGAGAGCCTGTTGCTCAGTGACTCTTAATATGACAGATTCATACTATTCAGAGTGTTGTGAGACTCTATTAGAGTGCACTCCTGATTCTAACGACGAGGGCCCTCTAGACGGAAAATGAGGAGATCTATTTAGTTAGTGCAAACTACGCTCGCTTCTGTATTGTATAATTCAATCTCTTGGTATACTATCTCATGCGCGAGTTATTTCCGCTAGTAAATAGAGGAAGTAGTACACTGTAGCTGTTATTTCAAGTGAGGAGGCTCCATTTCATAACATTCACGGAAGCGTTCCGGCTCATCGCGTCCGAAGTTCCTTTGTCCAATGTGCGTTCACGTCCTAGTATACGTTATAGATTTCTTCATGTGCTAAAAGTCTGGTGAAGTTGAGATGTGTGTGTGTGATTAGTCATTATATTTTGAACTCCACTGGGTGTGGATTACCCAGCAAGGAGAGTTGTAGGAGGTACGGGTATGAAGAAGGTTATCGAATTTTTTTTTCAGAGCGAGTGTTTAAGTGGCACGTGTGTCGATATAGTAAATTTTGTGTGTTGTGAAAAAGTTATGAGGATATATTGTGTTAGGAAAGGATATGGTAACAGGGACCTGAGACATTATACTTTCTTTTTTATTCTCTGTTTCTGATCCTCTTCGTACTAAATAGAGATACTCTCAATACTCTAGAAGCATTATATCTATACTACACTATCTTCCTGCGAAATTATTCAAGTAATGACTTGCAAAGGTTCACGTATTAGGGGGGGCTAACTATAATGTTCACAATAACAATTCAGTGGAGTGTACACAAAACACTGTGTGGTGAGATCTATCTCGAGGAGCAAATTAGATTTAAAATTTTTAGAGAGAGACATACTCACTATAAGGTATACGACACACAATAATACCTAATATATTATTTAATTAATTATATATTTATATATAGATTAATATATGAATATAATACTAACTATATAATAGTATATAATATATATATATATAATATATTAATATATGATATAATATTATATATATATATATATATATATATAATGATATATATATATATATTATATATATATATATTAATACTAATTTATAATATATATATAATATTATATTAACATTATTATATATATATATATAATACTATATATATATATATATATATATAATATATAAATATATATATATATATATATATATATATATAATTATATTATATTATATATTAATAATATATATATATTATAAATACTATATTATGTAGATCAGACTCCCAGAAAGCATCCATGCATTAATTAAAAAAACTCATATAAACTGTCTATACTATAGAAATAATAATAACATTTCATATTTAATTTCAAGCGCATATTTTTATCGCATAGCTTTTTAAAAAAAAAAATATAAGCTTTTGAAAAATTTATAAAAATAGTTAATAAACTGTTGGAAAACTTGTATGATATTACCGTTTACTGAGATTAAGAAGCATCGTAGTACCTTCCTGGAACGTAGGATGCTCTCTCAATGTATAATTATTATTATTTTATCATTTTTATAATCTAAAGGATAATCCCAACGGGTAACAACAGAACGATGGACAGAGTCGGGGTTTTACTCGGCTATCCGGGTGAGTGAGAACCGACCGAGGGGGACCTATAATACTGATGTCCCTTATATATACTTACGTTCAGTACTGCGAACCACTTAAGGAAATATATAAATAAAAGAAAAATAACATTTTCTTCAAAGCGTAAGACTATAACACAAATTACTATTTGATAACTCTTACGCTCCTTCTATAGAAATGCAGGGTTTAAGGTCAATCACACCGTGCGCTTGCCAGATCTAAGATTATTCTAGTATTTAAGGTGTTATTATAAATATTAGAATATAGAGTTAATTTTTTTTTTAACGTTATGATCGCGAGCAGAAATGTTAGCTTTCGCTAAAATTAAAAACAATGTTTATTTTTTTCCCTGTAGCTGTTATAATTTTTTAGTTCCATGCATGATGCTTTCGGGAGGACTGGCCTTTAGAGAGTAAACGATACAGTATAATATTATATATCACTATATTGTTTAATATTAAATTATCTGTATAAAGTATATATATATAATATATATTCACGTATATAATAATATAAATTATATGCTCTATTATAATATTTTTTTTTATAGCAAATATTTAATTGGTATCATTATATATATATATAATATCATATATAATGAAATAATAATAATATTACATTAAAATAATAATTCAATTTTAATAGATTTTTTATATTTTTTTATATTATTTTTGTTAAAATTTAATATCATAATAGAACAATAGAGTAATGAATATTATATTACTGAGTATTCTCGTATGTCTTCTGATACGAGAGAATAGACTGCTAGCCCATCCGATGAACCTCATAGCAGCTTCCGGAAGAAACGCCCCTTTATCGTGACAACGCTTTATTCAACATCAATCAACATCTAATATATATATCTTCTAATTAACTAATCATGGCAAATGTTCATATATAATTATATATATATTAAAATGAGTGGAATTATGCCCTTACTAATAGTTATAGCTTCTGATATATACTATATATATATATATATTATACTATTATATATATATATATGTTAAATAGAAAATATAAGTATAGATATACTATGGTAGTATAAGTAAAATTTAAAGATAGTATAATTAATATATATAATATATATATATACAATATATATATATATACACTATATATAAATATATATATACTATACACTATTCGTATTATATATATATAATTATATTATATATATGTTACTAATAATTTACTATTTTATATTAAGAACGTTTTTTTTTTATCTATCTTAATCACTTTATTTCCTATATAAATATATAAATACATATATTATATATGATATATATGATATATATACCGTACTAGGTCAGGTCAACTGTCATTGTGACTTGTCTCTATTGTAAGAGAAAACAGACTAAATTTTTAAAATAATATATTATATAAAAAATAATAACATTTTATTTGTATCTATATATAATAATTATATGTTCAAAAAATATATATAAAACACTCATCCAAATATTAATTATTAATAATATTTTCAAAAATACTACTATAGGGATTTAGCCTATAAATAAATTGTATTATATATTTAGTTATTATGCCTATATATATTATTGGCATCTCTTAGTATTTACATATTTTCATATTATTACTACCACTCTCACACTAACATCAATACATAGCAGACCAGATGAAACTATCGATATCACTACATACAGAGAGAGAGATCCGAGAAGAGAGACGAAGATGAGAGAGGAAGAAGAGATTTAGTATGTATGAGAAGAGAGAAGAAGTATGAGTAAAAATTTAGACAAGTATTGTATACAGTGAGCAGAAGATGATAAAGAGATGATAATTGAGAAGAGAGAAAGTAGATGATTATTCGTGATGGAAAAAATTTATAGTATGTATAATTGAAGATAGAGATTGATGGTGTAAAAGAATCGAGAACAAGCATTCACACGAAATTTTGGTGCTACCAGCCTTCGACCGACATCATTAATCAAACACTGAGATTTGCGAGTCAAAAGCAGAATTCAGAATGGAAACGTTTATTTTAGAATACACAAATTTATCTATAAAATTTTATAAACTATGAAAGATATAAGACTCGGACATAGAGTCTCCCATTCTATCACCTTCATCGTTCTAACTATAGGAAGCTCCAATTAAGAGTCGCGGAGAAGGTCATCCCTCACGTCTCTCGTAAATTTTTTGCCTTTTTACTAGAGGAAATCAAATTTTGTTTTAAAATTTCGATAAGAACTCTTCTCTCAAGTCTCAATATTAAATTTTACTGGAACGTATTTTACATAAATTTTATTTCTCTCTTAAACATCTCTTTAAAAATTATACAATAAATAATCACCTCATTTTTGTAAGGTCATCTGCATCTCTCGTCCTACCTCTCTCTCTCCTCTTTCTCTCTCTCTCCTTTGCTGACCTCCTGCAGTACGTTCGGCGCTCACTCTCTCTCGTCTTCCTCTCTCCTCGATATATATACTCTAAACTATCTATCTCTCTCTAACTCTCTCCTATTATATTTAATATATCATAATATAATATAATATATATATATATATAATAATATATATATATATATTATATATAATAATTATATATATATTATTATATATTATATATATATATATATATTATATATATATATATATATATATATATATATATATATAATATATATATTAATGATTAATATTAATATATATAATTATATGAGAGAGGAGAGAAGAGAGAGAGAGAGTAAGGTAGGGAAATTTGACAGCACGATAGCAGCGCAATAGTACGAAGAGAGAAGAGCAAGGGCTCCTCTCTCTGCATAAAGGAGATAGAGGGTAATAAACTAAAACGAGAGAAAACATAGATAGCCAGATATAATATAGACATTAAGTGAAAATATTAACTCCACCCCAGTCCTTGGCCTAACACCAATACCTCAGGTGGCGCAGACGTCACGAGATCATATATTAATAAGAGAGGATAATTTGAGATACTATGAGCAATGGTAAAAATATTAACGTATGAATAGGCAAAGAATAGTATCCATATACAATAACATAATTATTGATGTAGTATACTGGAAAAAGGAGGTCACACCACAACGTAAGTTATAAATCTACTTGAGTATCTCACCTAATTATTCTAATACAATTAATTCATTGAGAATTAAATAGGCTAACAACTCTTATAGTTATATGAAGGGTGACTCATTGGTGTAGATAGTAGAGAAGTATATTAAGTAAGGGTCAATTCCTCTCATATATATGAAGTCTACATTATAGCCGATTTGTAAATACCTATAGAAAAGAGATTAGCGCCAATGTTCACGTTGCACACAGTGAACATAAGAGGCGCAAAATTTGGAGTATTCATGAGAAGTTTATACATAAGAGATATTGTCTATTTTTATAGAGATATACTATATGATATTGATCGCTAAACATTTACTATTTCTCATTATCACGAGCTGTTGGATTTGAACTTATTTTCACACCACAACTCCCAGCGATCATCCAAAATGTGATAACAGTAAATATTCATTATAACGTATTTCGATATAAAGACCCTTAGATAACTGGAGTAAACTGAGCGAAGAAAAAAATTCACGGCAATCTGACAGAAATTCCAGCTTTTTGAGGCATTTTAGGCAACAAGATGTGATATGAGTCTGCAAGATAATTCAACTCTTCAGTGTTTTCAGTTCAAGAATGTTTATGTTTTGTTTGTTGGATAGATAGAGCCGTCGAGGGATAGAAAGTTTGGGAGGTGTTTTTAGAGAGGGAGATATGAAGAGTTGAGTTTTTAAAGAGTTTTTTACAAGATTGCGGTTACCCCACTGAGAGGCAACTCTAGATACAAAGAGGAAGCAATTTGAAATGAAGTGAAAGAACGGGAGAGTTGGTCAATCGTAAAGAGTGAACAGGAGTTAAAAGTCCACTAAGAAGATGTTTTGGAGATAAGACAGAACCTTGAGGAACACCAAATTAATAATAAGGAGAAAGAGGTTGTCCATCAACAGTAGCTAAAATGGAACATCTGAAAATAAAACTAGACAGAGTAGAGGCAAAGGAAGGAGGAAATACAAAAGGAAGGTAGATTAGAGAGTAGAGACGCGTGTCCATACCCTGTTCAAAAGCCTTAATCTTGTCAGAGCTCTACCACCAAGCTCCCCATAGTCCAACATAGACAACACACACAACACACACACACACACACACACACCACACACACACACACACATATATAATATAATATATATATATATAATATATACTATTATAATATATAATATATATATATTATATATATATAATATATTATATATATATATATATATTATATATATATATATATATATATATATATTGTAATATATATTATAATATATAATATAATATATAATATATATATTACCTAAAATATCACAGTATTGTGTGGCTAAGTATATTGAGTCACAACAATGACAAGATATTTGGTTACGATATATCAAAGTGTATTATTTAATATTTTCACAACGTATCAGTTATATGCTGTTCACTACTGAGCTTTATACAATCACACACGAGACGTTTGTAATTGAGTATAAGTACGATGTTTTATACTCTATCTATATATTTGTTATAAAATTATGATGTATATTATACTAGTGTTTATTGTATATATATTATAAATAATACCTTTTATTGACTTGTATATGACAGTTATTGTAAGTTAAATATGAAATGGGCTTATATATATACCGGTACCAGTATATATATCGTTGAGAGGTGCGCAGCGGATTAGTAGCAGGAGTATATTACACGCGATCATTAATATAATTATAATATTAGTTGTTTAGTTAAGTGAGAGTCCAAGTATACGAGCAAACTTAATATCAGGATGATAAGAATTATTATTGCATCAAACCACATTCTGATTTACACAATTAGCAAACATTTCTAGTAAGTTTTCATAATGCAATAATATATAATACTAGAGAGATACAGTCTTTAGTAAGCTCAAATAGGTTTTGGCAATGTATGGAAAGAAATAGAGTAAAATAAACAACACACAGGAGGAACATGAAAAATAGTCATATATTTAACTCTTGTAAAATAGTAAGACTATCATTGTATAAATATACTTATATCGGAGCTTATTCAATGTGTCTATCTAAGCAGATGGGAGTGAGGAGATTAGTATTTATTCTATAGAAAAAAAAGTTGGATATGAGAAGCGTAGCTATTTAAATGTACTCACTGGATATTATTAAATTATTATCGTTACCAAGTAAAGAAGCATAGCACTAAACATATTATTATAAGAAATGAAACGTGAGTAACACTGATAATGCTGGGCTCAATACTCAATTATTTACATTATATGGACTATTATACTGAGATCACATGGGTATAGCACGGTAAGTAAAGTTAGAATTCAAGATAGTTTAGTTAAGACATGTTATTGGAAATACATTATTGTTACATTTATTTTACATTTATCTATTTATTTCTTTTATCTAAAAACACTTAAATAAAAGAGCATTTGCTATTAGTAAAATCGCAATGACATCAATGAGAAAATATTCATTATACTGAATTATCTAAACTCATTTTATCGTGGATTGTTTTATAATGTGTCGTGATTGTATATTTTCGTGTGGTATCTTTGTGTGTGTTTTGTGATGTCACTGAGCTCTGACTCGATTGCACATACGTTGCTAGGTCCTGCTCTGTTCTCTGGAAACTTCGTTTGACATGTTATAAGGTTTTTAGACAGGTATGGCACGCGTCCTCTACCACTTATAGGCTGTCTCTTATTATCCTGTTAGGAATTTCCTCCTTCTCTCATGATTGTGGCGTATACCTCTGTCCTCTTAGGTATGAATTCTCTACATATTACTAGATCGTTCCATTGTTAGCATCATCGAGAGTTTGATGCGGATGTCGAACCATCGCTGTCGTGACATTAGGTCAGTTATTCAGTGGTGTTGATCCATCAAATTGTTATATACTACTCTCACTCCACGTAATGCTAGACCAAAACATCGGTAGAGATGTGTACTCTCACTCTGAGTATTAAACCTCTTGTGAGCTCGATGAGGCGTCACATATTTTCTGTTCATGGCCTCTCACGGTTCGATTGACTCACTATTGTTGCGAAATGAATGCTTGGCGTCACCTTATATCTGGAGAGCCTCTCACGCTCTATCAGTGAGGTGAGGAGTAACCGAAATCTATATGTATATATATCTCTTATAACATCATATCTATAAAGATCCTATATACTCATCATCTCCTCTCTAATTCACACACACCAACGGGTTTCGCTTTAGACGTGTCTCGCATTATGAATCTCCTTCTTGGCGAATTCTGTTCTCAATCAATATGTCCGCCCCTGCGCTCATTGCAGAAACCGAAATCAAGTTAAAACAGTGATGCATTGAGAGCCTTCGACAAGAGCACATAGACAGTATAGGTGTGAGACATTATCTTGAGACCTCATATCACATCTGTTGCTAAAATGGCCTCAAAAAAGCTTGGGAATTCTGTTCAGA
This sequence comes from Trachelipus rathkii, assembly GCA_015478945.1. NCBI lineage: Eukaryota > Metazoa > Arthropoda > Malacostraca > Isopoda > Trachelipodidae > Trachelipus > Trachelipus rathkii. The sequence goes on from JABUQX010055863.1 coordinate 66,168, forward strand.
TTGCGTCGCACATTGTCCTTGTATATCTATTCTATCCGCTCTAGATTTACTGCACACGCAGATTATAACACTAAGCTGACTTTCAGTATCGCCCACGCTGTTATGGGATGTTATGGTCTCCGTTTGTTGATACACATTTGAGAAGTGATAGAATTCATCGTAGGGTGTCCACAATCTACTCCCCTTCTCTGAGAGGAGCATATAGAATGAGACTACAGAGTCACGTAAACAGTACTAGATATCTCAGTATAAAGCTTAGTCGTTTCAATATCTCTCTTGCGTGAGAGAACATACTTCTTCGAAAGAGTTCTCGTCTGTTCACTCTGAGACTATATCACATATTAATGCGGGCGCGTGACCCTCCCTCTTTTCAGTATAGTATTACAACGGCAAGTGCTTCCAATGCACGAACTGACTTCATCATATAGCGACTCTCTGCACAGAAGTGCAGTACAACGCGTGTATCAAATCAAAACACGCCAGGTTAGCCTTTAAGTACCTACTACATGTATATATAATTTGTGCGTCTTGGAATATTAGGTAATCACAAGAGATTACTCGATATGTTAAAAGATTGAAATAGATATGTAAACTTCTTCGCTTATCTCACGCGCTTCTCTACATATGTATTTCTCGAGTGAAAAGCTTAATTGCTTTCATCTATTTTTTCCTAGCAGTAATACAAATATTCCCTCTCTATAAATGTCCACACCACGCGATCATGGCCACACGTTAGCACGGAATTGTGTTAGGCAAGGGACTGGGTGGTTTTACTTTCCATTTTCTTTATGCGTTTTTTTTTCTTTTTAGTTTTTTGTTATTTATTTTGTTTGTCACTCATTACCTTTAGACAAGGCCCTGCCGTAATTGTGGCATCGTGTAATATTATATTATATATAATATTAATAAAACTATATATTATATATATATATATATATATTATATATATATAATATATTATATATTAATATTATATATATATATAATATATATATACATATATATATATAATATATATATAAATATATATATATATATTATTAATTAATATATATAATATTAATAATATATATATATATATATATTAATATATAAATAATTAAATATAATATATCAGGACGTGACTCTCGTAGGTAAAAGGTAGGCAGTGCATGCCCTACAAAAGAGGTGAATTATTTATTTATATTTTTTAATATTTAAACACACAATAAATTTAATTATTATAAAGAAATATTAATTCTTTACAGAAGCTACTAATCACAGAAATATTCTACATAACAACATATAAATATTATTGAATATATCCCATCACTATGAGTAAAAAAAAGGCTTA
>JABUQX010055863.1:72500-93328 GCA_015478945.1 Trachelipus rathkii
ATCCGTGGTCACAGTAAGCTGTACTCTAAAACGCCCAACCCAGTTAGTCATAAAATCTTTAGCTATGGCTTCGGAAGTGGCTGTTTCGAGAGGAATGGCTTCCTGCCAGCGCGTGAAGTTGTCAAAACATGTAAGGAATTAGTATATTAAGATGCCAACATTTGAAAGAGGAATAGAGTAATAATAGAGATCCAAGATCAAATAAATTGAATAACATAATATATCGAAATATAGTAGAACTCACTATTACTCAAGATACACTCATGAATATTATAATCAATCAATCGGGAGATGTAAATAAAACTCAAAACTCACGAGTAAATGGGGACTGTGGTGTGCGTGTAATTACATCCTTAGAAAAGCTAGATCGCACACATAAGGAGAATAATATCCAGAAAGATCACACTAAAATTATATTATCGAGTCACATTAACTGAGATATAATAACACCGAGCATCAACTATAAAAGACTGAGATGACACCACTGTAAGCCAATGCATATCTAGAGAGATATGGCCAAGCGAGATAATATTAATAACTCGAGAGAGAGTGAGGAGTTAAGATTAGAAGAATAAAGTAAATGAAGTCAAATAAATAAATACAGGTATATCGGGGAGAGAAAAGCTAGAATAAATGAAATAACGATAGGATGAGAGAGATAAAAAGCACATATAGATAAAAACTTTAATTTACATGGGGAATGAATTTATTATTTATTACGGAAAGGGCCAGGAGGAACAAATAATAATTACACACATCCTAGATAATATATCAGAGAAAGATATAATATGGTCACTATTGAGTTAGATATAATAAGTAAGAAGTATTTATCATTACTATGGAAATAACCTTGTGGAAACATTCGATGTATATAATAATGATCACTACAAGTGTCAACGCATTCTTCATTAAGAATGAAGTATGAACGGTAATACGAGATTATGACTGATTGTAATATGAGTGTGCAACATCAGTCTCGAGTATTGATATTTAATCCAGTGTTGCCACACGGCGTCACCGGCATCATTCTCTTGGTGCGCTTAATCCGCGTATTTTAAGACAAGTCTAAAATGTCGAACGAGAGCTTTCCTCGTCTTGCGGCTGATATCACCATTCATGTCGAGATTAGACGCACTTCTGAGCGAAATAGACACTACGTAGTGATCGGTAGAGTTAATTATAGGTAATAAGAAATTCCCGGTTGTGCCTGACCTAAATTTGTTTATTTTTACTAGAGTGTTAGTATCTGAGATACCAGGAATAGGAGATATATTCAGCACAGTACAATGCACTCTGGAGACTGAGAGGTGTACTTCATAGCACAGTTTAGCATCATGAGAATAAAAGGATACAAGTTATTAGCATGTCTGGATCCGAGACGAAACTTAGCAGAAGAGAACACACGATAAACGCTACTACACTCCTCATTTACAAAATTATATTTATATGCTACTGAGAGTACTAGAACGTACCATCCGTACCATAGAGCTGAAAATATTAGTAAGCATCAACTACTGAAACAAATGTACGACTTCTTCCTACCATACTATCTACTCATTGACGCTGAGAGTACTAACTTATTTTTCTTATCACGGACGAGAAGGAGTACCTCTGTGTAAGAGGCTTTGAAAGGATGAGTAAGTTGCTGCAGGATAGAAAGCGTATTATATGTAGTAATCGTACCATCTACCGTAAGGAACTGCTTCATTTCCTTTCTAAAGTTTCGAGGAGAGGTAAATATAAGTACTATCGAGTAAATAGGGAATATATCCTAGTATATATTCGCTCATTATAGTGAAGTAGAGTGTAAATACACTCTTATTATACCATAGAGGAAAACTGTAGTGGCCATAAGATACATATCACGTTGAGGAGGGTTATCATCTATGAGAATAGGATACTTATCTCGCGATATCTAGATTAAGGACATTAACCGAGTACTTAGTAGGATATCCTATTACTGGAAATATATATCAGCACGTACGGATGCTTTCAAGTCTGAGTGTTTTCTTAGGGGGAGCTGGAGGTCTATAAACAGATCGTCGTTAACGGCTAACACGAAGGACTAATGACCACTGCAGAGCAGTGTCAATGTAGTCAGGCACTGGAATAAGTTTGAGCAGCATCCTCGTATACTCGAAAGTAGTTTTCAACGAAACCTGCAGGAATAGATTGATAATGAGATGTATTCTACAACAGCAGTCTCTGTGATACTATCCTCGGTGCTACCCAGGATGCACTAGTGAGTAGGAAGCGGACCCTATGTGATTGCAGTGACGGACTCACTGTAATTTGGGGACGTATGTAGATAAGACTGGATGCGAAGGTCAGGGGTTGCGGAGATCTGAGAGGACTAGATGTATCCAGCTGTGAGAGTGCCTCTCTGTGACATATATGAGCTCCCCCACCGGCCGACGCGTTATGGTCTATCTTGTGTAGGGCGCTCGAGCAGCGCCTATGGCTAGATACTATCTGCGCATTCACGATTTCTCTTAACGCTTTGGCGTCTACTATGAGAGTGCGTGCGCTAAACAAATTGAATTATGCTGCTCATCTTAGCTCTATCAGCAGGTCGAAGGGGAGGTGATGACATCACACCGTTCTTGTTTACGTTTCACGAGAGCGTATACGATTCTACTGGTATATCTTCTTACTTACTGTCATGTACGTGTCGCAGAAGGACGGAATGGGTACAGCGCGCCAGACTGAGCACAGGAGCTCAGATAGTTACTGGCAGTTCGCGAGACGCATGAGCTCTTGATAGATGCTAATTCTGAGTGACTCTGGTGGATCTTGAAGCAAGAGAGAGGCACGCGTTGTGCGGATAGTAGTATACTTATGATATATGAAGATCTCTGTTACTGTCATAGGAGACAGACGGGCGAGGAGGGGGGAGATAAAGGGAGAAGGAAGAATGTGGAAGGTAGGCTTATTGAGATCGCTGTCTGAAGACTAGTATTTGTCGAGGAGAGTGTTGCACCGTTATTTTGCAAAAGAGGTAACGAGTGTTGTTCAGTTCTTCTTGTGATTATATTTGAGTGCTGTTGTTTTAGTGTTCGTACACCATATACTACCGCACTCTGTAGTAATAATTCTCGATTTAGAGTGTAAAGTTGATGACTGATATATTATCTCATGATTGAATTCGACGCTCAGAGCGAGGTTGGTCATACATGGTTATACTGAGCTGTTACCGTTTACTATACTATATATCATCTTATATTCTACGCATCATCAAAATAATAATTATTCTTAGGCTCTAATAAACGTAACTAGTTAACGCGAGAATAATATTGGCTGAGAGTATATTAATACAAATTGATACATTAGTAGACATCATAGACATGGAATAGTTACACCGAGTAGTGAGGTGAGAGAGAGAGTGAGTGAGAGTAGTACGTAACGCGATGCATTATTTTTTAATGGTGCAAAGAGCGTATACACTAGTCCTTGTATATTCTAGTATCTTAGTTATTTATGATTCTTATAGTAGATTATCACGGGGAATCGGCAACGTGGATAGTGGATTCTGCGGTGAGTTTAATAATGCCATCAAAACGTCCGTAATGAGTAAACTTTAACATTCTAAGACCACACCGAGGATTATGCTTCATTGAACATTAAAAATTGTTATTCACACTCTTGAGAGTATAAACACTGTGGATTGATTGAGAAGAAATGAAACAATGAGATAACTAATGGCACGACATAAAAATCATTCTATACATCCAATATCAATGTTAAATAGCATATCATGTGCGGTTAATATCAGAGTTATATCACTTCTACCACAATCCCTTCCAGATGAGGATATCACTCACCGAGTTGTTATGTGCTAATAGGAGACTCATTTTTCTACTTCTACGGTGTCAGACGACGTGAGACTTAGTAGTTCAGTTTTCAATAGACGAGTAAACTATCATCTATTAGAGCGAGGAGATTATTCACACGACGATATTAAATCACGTTCTCACGTTTCCGATAGCGGTAAAACTCACACTACATATACTGATCATTCACATTCTCATCATACGTAGGTGGATACCCGTGATCACTAAAGTTTCAAGGAAAAGCAAAGGAGCATTATTAACAGAATATATGTGAGACACCGTTCTATCATTAAACATGAATTAAGAAAGGAGAGAAGAGGCAGGAGTTAGAATTTATCTCGCAAAATTCACAGTAAAATGGGCTAGGTGAATTATACACCTAAACGATTCGCACGTATTAAATATCACGAGACACTCTACACTCACGCAGCACTCTATCTGAGCAAGCGAGCGATCGGTGAGTACAAAGTGACCTCAGGGGACATAGCATGAGACATCACTTATAAGAGAGCTAGATAATGAGCTTGCATACGATATAATAGATCCATATTCTTTTTAATATATGTGAGTTTTTGAACGTGCGCTCCTCAACTAGCTAGAGCCACTTATATAAGTAGTATCCCGTAGATGCTATCGACCACACTCTTTATAACCATAGAGTGCAATTCTCAGTCACTTTTTGAGAGTGTTATAACTACCATGAGACGAAACCTACTGTCAAGTGGATAAGAAAAGATAAGATAGTAGGATAAGGAACTTGCATTACCATTCACTCCATCGTGTAAGTATAGTCCTAGGTCTGAGTGTGTGCTTTATCTTCAGGTTCAAAGGACACACAGCGATACATGAGAATACGGAGTACCCATCTATCGCGTGTGCACTATTTCAGGCCCCCCGGAGCGCCGAGTGAATCTTGTAAATATTAACATTCAGTAATCTAGTATTAATGTATAAAACTATTACACTCATATCAGATTGTACTCTCAAGACCAAGGTATTATCACAGAAACAGTATCCTATTTGCAAAGTTACTCTAGTTTATATACAATGATTATTCCGCACTTTACTTAGCACGCGTTATTAAGACTAATACATGTTTGCGCTATAATTCAAGGACTGGGAGAGTGAGTATTCGATATGGAGAACCTACCTTAATGGCTTGCAATCATTATAATGCACTGGGAATAATATAAAAAGATCCTCTCCAAATTCTGAGCTAAAGGTCGTGATCCTCCGCTTTCTCTTCCTCGGACGCCACGAGGACATTATGTTTTATAGGGACTATAATAGCTTGAACACGGTTCTTACGACTACTGCCTCGTCTGTGTTTGACGGTCACACGCGCGTGAGTAAGGTTATCTATGAGATGTAGATTTATCGGTCTGTAGCTCCACCTAGGGGACGTGCGGCAGCATACCATATACACGAAGGTAGGTACACAGTTCCGCGGCAGTAAAAGCCAGCACATATATAACAATTATATATTTGTTATACATAATGCAGTATTATTATAGGCCGGTGAGTATGGGGGATAGGTCAAGTTATTGGATGTTCAGGGCTTTCTTTTTATTTCACTTGTTCATATATTTAAATTGTGATATATATTTTTTCTTATCATTTGAACTCTGTGATCCTATTATTTCCTTATTAAATTTAGTAGTCACTAGTGTGTGAATCTATATAGTTAAACTTTGCACTACTCCAAAAAGCGTTTAAAACAGTTATAATATTATAATTTTGTAGCTTAATTTTAATGTTTGTTTTTAATTATAATAGTATTATAGGCTTATAATATGATGAGAATTGATTTAACTTTAACTATATAATTATTATTTTATTATAAATCTAGCTGATATATTTTTATATTTTTCAGTTAACGATATAGAATATTAATTATATATAAATATAATTAACAACAAAATACATATCGCACTCATTACTGTTTTCAATGTTTGAAATTTTATTAATCATAACTTCTATTATAATCTTTCTATGTTAATTATTAAAATTAATACTGTTTAGTACAACAAAATAACAATCGCATCTCATTACTTAATTATTGACTACGGTACAAGCTTATATTAACTAATCATATCTATTTATCTTATATACTAAATATCATCATATTATATATATATTATATATATATATGAGAGTAGAGAAGAGTAGTATGAGAGAGGCCCAGCTAGTTTATATAGAAGTTATATAAGGAGCATGTAGGGTACTGCAGGTTAGTTTTATATTGCTCTGAAGATTATTAGCTTAAAAGTACCTAACTTAAACTTATTATATCTTTAGATACTATATTGAAGGGCAATAAAACGCTACATACTTTTATGCACTAACGTCAACTGATAGCTTGTGAGTATATCATGTAATTATCGGTTTTACGGGCACACTAGCTAGTCTCCTACTGGCATATATTAATTTACTATAAAAAATAATATAATTATGACAATAAAATATTTTTACTAATAATTATAATTAACTTATCATAGTAGTCTTTTATTAGAAACATGATCTACGTAACTGACTTAATTATTACTCAGGCTTAATCGAAAGTTAGCCTCTAAAAACAGGTAAGGAATAAGCAAAATAATATGTAGGGGATAAAGAGTATAGGATCACATAATTACTTAAGCAATTACATAATTAGTGTATTAATAATATTATTATGTGACTCAGTACGTATCCTAATATTCTCGTTCATGTATTCAATTTTTTATAAGACAATGGACTCCACAGATGATGACGTTATAATGTCTGCACAAACTACTGTCAGGTATTATTCTCTCTTAGCTGTAAACTAAGAACTGTGACGTTCATGACTATTGAGTGAGAGTGAGAATAGTATTATATATTTTGATTATTATTATTATTTAATATATTTAACTATTATTAAATTATTATTAATTATAATTAATTTATAGTTATATCTTTAATTATATAATTAATTATTATATTTATTATTATATTATATTATTATTATATATATTATTATCTTTACTATATTATTATATATTAATTAAATTAATATATTTAATATTATTTATAAAATAATAATTATCATCGGCTCTCATCAATTAGGGTAATTTCAGAATTCTCCGAACGGTGTGATCAAATGGTGGGGGCACTTTTCATAACTCCCATGTTATGGAGTTAAGTTGGCGGAAAAATCCCCGCAGATATTATTACTTATTATTACTCATTATCGAATATATACTCTCAATAAGATCGAGTGGTGGTTCACGGAGTACCGTTCTCCATCTCGATTGTAGATGTATTGGAATGGGAAATTATGATTATTATCCAATTACCTGATCATCGTGAGTTTCCCATGGAAGGTCCGAGAGTAGACCATCCACTGAGTACACTTGCATGGTATAGTGCGAGGTTCTAATTTATTAGTTACTCTTTAGGGTTAACTGTCATTACGTTTTTAAAAAATTTATTCTTATTATTTATTATATAAATTAAAAATCTATTTATTGTGTACCGCAAGGGTACGATCACCTCGAGATATTTGAGACTAGGTATAGTCGGGTCTTCATCGAGTGCTCTTTATTCGCGAGTTGGAACACGTAACATGAGTGAGTAGGAATCTATATTATTCCCCCTCCGGGGAGTGGTATTTCACGTTAATACCTCCACTCCTGCTCTTGGTATTATTATTATTATAGGTGTATCGACTGTGAGAGTTATCTTTCACGTCACTCTATTCCCATACATGGTGGTATTGAAATAACATTATCCCCATCTGTTCCACTCGTACTGTGCTATTTCGATAGTCTTATCTACTATTTATGTTAGTGACGTAGTTTGATATATGAGTATGATTATATAGTTAGTTATAGTAAGTTATTATTAGTAGTTAGTAGTAGTAGTACTTATGACAAATGTAAAAAATATTAGTAGTATAATATTATGTCTCGTGAATAAGTGGAAACTATAAGGGTATGGTATAAAAATATAATATAGTAGTGGATTAAGTTATAAGATGATAATATTATAACTAATCTATTGTTGTTACTTAAATAAGTATTTATTATTAATTTATTGATTGTATAATATTTATGTATATAATATAGTTGCAATTAGAATTATTTCAATTATTATATGTATATAATGCTAAGAAATCCTGACGTGTTAGTATGACTGTACTACGCGGAGCTTGCATATCAAAATTTTTATCTACATTTGAGATTCTGATGTTCTACTGATTATATTACATAATTATTAATTATATGTATAATATGCTATATATTTCTTATTACATAATTTATCTAATTTATCAAGTTTTATATTCCCATTATCATTTTATAAATATGTTTAATTTTGTAAATAGTTATAAATATTAAGTTATGAATAAATCAGAAAATGAGATAATGAACGATAGATTTTTATTCCGATATAAAATAAATATAATTATATATATATATATAATAATATAATAAATATATTATATAATATAATAATATATAAAATAATAATATATAATTAATATATAATAAATAATATATATAATTATTTTATCTTTATTGAAAACAATATCTAACGTGTAAACGAATCCACTATATAGTACTTAATCGCACAATTATATCTATATATTTATTTAAATTTATTTTCTTTACATTTAAAATCTTAGTGTCTTTATTATCACCAATCTATTTTTACGTCTGACGAGATTTACTTTTAAAAATTAAGCCGTGTCTTACTCACTATTTATACTACTATCTGCAACTTCTACTTTTCACGTTGTGGGCCTGGGTGGAAAAAATGCTCAAGTTATTCGTTTCGTTTCCGATCAACCTTAAGCGCAAACATTCGTACAAAAAATTGCATCTAATCAATAACGTAAGGAATTTCTTTAATCCTGTAAGGTTTAATATTTTTTATACAATTTTTTTTTATTCTATATTATCACGATATAAGGAGAAGAATTAGGGACATTTTTAACGTTTGGTGAGCATTTTTTTACGATTTTGCGCTAAGGTTGACGAAAACGTACGATACTATAACGATTTTTTTTATTTTCATAATTAAATTTGCAAAAATGATCGTAATTTTCAGTTTGAAAAATTGATATCGTTTTGTTCTTATAAATATTCGATAATTAATGATATATATCGATGTATCGATTGGTTGAAACGCATTTCGACCGTCATTCTTCATCCCTACTACTCGAACGAAAAAAAGTGCATATTTTACATTTTTTCTAGCGTTTTTTTTCCACTTATTTTTATTGAAAAACTATAAAATTTAAATTATATTTCGCACTATCGTAAAATGAACCATTGAAATTTTTTGATACCATTTTTGTATTAATTATAAGTTTTCATAGTTTACTAATGGGTTACAATAGTTTACTCGCAAGTTTTGTCACCTCGGTACTATTTACCCAATTGAGATGGGAATAACATTAAAGCCTCATGGACCCACTCAAGACGAGACCCAGTCAGACTTAAGTGGGTAATTTTCCCCAATCCCAAAGTAGGAACATAGAAAGAATTATTAGCGACTGTACAGAAGCCACAGAACTATCAAGCCAGAACTAGAAACACAATCCACCCAACACATTCAATATGCAAAACTGTACCCTAAGTCTTTCAGTATCTTACCCAGTAATTGAGTCTCATATGATGCCCATAGGTTTGTGGTTAAAATGTTTTTTGATGATATATAATTGAATGCTGCTTCTAGAATTTGTCTGTATCACTTAATAGTTTGAATGCTGGCCAATACTGTTGCTTTGGATTGTGGAGAACATTTGTGGATTGGATTACATGTCATACATTTCAATATAAGCAACAGGAATGCACTTATTCACCTTTTATGCATCCTCATAGCCCGCATCTTTCTATCCTTTGGCACAGTAGTGAAAATACTCTGCTGGATTCCACAGGGAGGGGTCTGATTTACATTTTTAAGGGAATTAGTTTGGTACGCTGTCATCAGAGGGAAGTAAAGTAGGTTTCTGCAAATGAAAGCTCTACTCCTTTCTGTATTCCATGGATATATTATATTATCTATATAATACCTTATATATATATAGTATATATATACTATTTTTTATATATATATTAAATATATCTAATATTATATTATATATATATATATAATATATATATATAATATTATATAATATATATTATATATACCGTATATATATATATATATAGTATTTATATAATATATTATTTATATATATATATATATTGACTATATATATACTATACTTTATACCACTACTATACTTACTACTGTACTATTTATTATCATTATTATAATATGATATCATAACTATAATATTATGATCTCTATAAATTATTAATTTTAAATAAAATATTTATATATTAATTAATAATTATAATAAAGTATAATATAAATATAACTATAATATAACAATATATTAGCACTATAATTAAATAATAATAATAAATAATTATAATGAGAATATAATTAAAATAATAAATTAATAATAATAATAAATATATAAAGTGGTATAAAAGTTCGGTTGTAGAGGTGAAATGTATCAAGATAAGAGAGCAGAGTATGAAGGTATATGAAGTAAGATTATCGAACGGAGAATGAAGAATGAGCAGAATAAGATTAAGAAGTAAGTAAGACAGAAGAATAGATTGTTGATAGAAAGAACGCCAAAAGACGAGTATAATGAAGAGAAGAGAAGAAGAACAAGAGTAACAACAACTAACAAGAGGACAAACAACACCCACCAGAGTAACAAACCACACAAATAAATTACAGATAGAGCGAGAGAGAGAGCGAGAGGCAACAAATGCAGAGGAGCACGAGAGATTAGTAGAAGATCGATATGAAGTATATGATACATGAGAGATGTAGATGAGAGAAAAAAGAAATTATGGTGGTTAAATATATTAGGGGGGAGTATATATAGATTTAAAGACGCGGAATAGGTGAAACCTATGAGTGTATGAGGTGGATGTTAGACGTATAAAATGGGTTTGTTTAAATTTTATAATTAAATAGTCTAATGAAGAGAAAGAGAAGAGTTTTTAATATATGACTAGTATATAAAAACATTTGCAAACGATTGAAGTAGGTTTCTTATTTCTCTATTATTTATTTTCATTATTAATTAATAGTATTTAATTAGTCAGTGAATATCTGTAGAGCATTCGTTCATATTCCTCACGACATACTATCATCAACCTTTTCTATATTCTATTTCATAATTTAATTAATATATATTTATTATTATATTATCTTTTTTTAAGGGTTATATATTATATATATTATATATATATATTTATATTATTATTATATTAATTAATATTATAATTATTTAATATTATATATAATATAATATTATATATAATATATGTAGTAATTAATGTATTTTATATATATATGTGAGTTCAAATTTTATTATAATTGACTTCTAATTCATTAATTATTTGTATATCATTAAGTTCTCTAAATTATTTAATACAGTAAAAAACTTGAAATATTTCTTTTTAAGTTTATGAAGTCACTCAAGTTCAGATTATAAAACTTTTTTTTTTCTGTTTTTCTAATATTTATTATCTTTTTTTATATTATTTATTTATTTTATTATATTAATTATTTATGGTATGTTATTTCTGGCTATATATTTTTATTTAATGAGATTTTTTTTTATATATATTGTCTTTTTTTGAATTAAAATATGTGTTTATTTGAATATTTTAATTTATTCAATTTTTAATTTATTTAAATACTCACCATATTCAATTATATTATATTATTTTTCAGTATCTTGGTTGGGTGCCTTTTGTGCTTTTCGCGTCATATGTGTCATTCTATTTACACGAAAAGCATGAGTGATTAGAGGGACATTATGTCTTCTCACTCAACTCCATTAGGGGGCTCCGATAATATCGTTCTGCACAATCTTCGGGGGAGCGAGAATTGTTTCGAGGATGGAGAGCGCAATACACACCTGAAGAGGTGTGGAAATGGTACGTGCTAAGATACACTTGTCCTTCGCTAGATCAGTCGTATTAAGAAAACGATCGAGATATGAATGTCGGGCGAGTTGGTCAGATATCCAGGAGACACATACACCTGCAGGTAGGGGTGCAGTGGGAGGAGAGTCTCAGGTCCCCAGACCGTTCGTGGTTAGTACCCACCTCGCGAGGATCCGAGAGACCCCGAGCTCCTGCCATTCATTTGCGTTTACCCTATGGTTCATACCGCTTAGTTAAGTAATACCAAAGTGTTTTGGAAGTAAAAATTATTCCTTTTTTTTTTAACTAAAGGAATACATAGGGTAAACCGCAAAAGATGGGCAGGAGTCGGGGTTCTCGGCCTCTGCCGGTGGACGACGGGAGGACTTCACTCCCTCCGGGGATGGTCTCCGCAACCTTGGTCTTTTGGTGTCGCGGGGGTTTCTCCGCATCCCTACGGGGTATGAAAACGTCCCCCTCTGTCTCCCACTTGGCCTCGGCCCCTAATATGGGGGAAACGCATATTTCTTCGTGTCAGACACTATTTCTCTTCTGTATCTGAATATGAGCTACACCTGAAATAGGCACACGAAAGGTCTGAATCCTAGTTCTTCCACCAAATACCAAGAGTTCCTCAGCTGTATCGTCACCACAAATATACCAATACCTTTGTTGTTTTTGTGAACTGAGATAGTGACATGGACCGATTCTGCTAGTGCTATCTGATATGTAGATAGCTTGTCATATTATACTTATAAAATGCTGGTATCTGTCACACCTATCTGACCTATATTATCTCACAATAATCTATCAACTGCCTGATATATTATATGAGGTGCCATGAACTCAATAATACATGTGACAACCTATATATAATACAGCAATATACATCAGTACGCGATAATCGATTTTCTCGTGTGCATAATATTTGTGACACACTCTAGATATTTTATTTTCTAGGGCATTCGGGGTTATATAAATTTCTCTTATACCTGTAACTATAGCCTCTCACGCTACTGTTCTATCACACAGATGCAATTTATCTTTAACGTACACCATTACGTAAATGCGCTGGATATCATTCATCAGAGAATATTAAATTATTCTATAACATGGTACTATATTAACATAATAGAGATAACCACTATAATATGAACAATAGTAGCGATATTTATAATACATTATATGCTATGGCATAACAGTGTATAAGTAGCGTGAATTGCATATAAGATATATAGTTTCACCGATAGACAAATGATACAACTAAATATACATTATATAGTACTATAAACCTAGAAAACCATCATATATGAGAGTTTATGTAAGACTACATTTTGAGCTACCATTAATCAACTGGAAAGACTACTTTATAATTTTCATTTATATGAGATCACAACTCTTGCATCAAATTTTCATATAATATGACATAGATTTATGAGTAGCAGTAATTTTATGAGTGCGTGAGTTGTATTTTCGAGTGCGCGTATATAGACAATTGCTTTCTATACTCTCACATGGTCTGTCTTTAAACAGGTCAGAGATATATTTAAGTATTAAAGAGAATATCCATTTGATGCAAGTGCATGTACTCGTTGGAGTCTAAAACTGCATATATCCGGTTCATTACCTGTGGGAAACATACTTTTCTGACGGAAATCTTTTGTGCTCTTTTCTCCGAAGTAGTGTGTACAAGTTTTACAATATGTGAAATATTTCATGTATGGAACACATACTATCCTTGTGGTGAATAGCTTATCACAGGACCATTACTATGTATGCACACGTATATTCATTTCTATTATACGTCACATATTATAATATGGCTTTTTGTACTTTTTTTCTTGGGAATCCGTAAACTAAATATATTTTATAATTATTATAATTAATATCCAAGCTTATACTAATATATTGTATTACCTCTATATATTACTAATTCGCGTATCAGTATCTTATTATCTATATAGTAATAACTACCTAATCCCTTTGATCAGTGATAGATTATAACATTGTGAGGATAATAAGTCACTTCTACAAATATATTTATATTAGGGTCTTCTATATATTATTAACTTCTCACAGATCCACATTTGAAATCTATATTATTACCTACGTGGTCACTCGTGATGTGTCTGGTGTAATAGAAAGTGTTGTTTTTTCCACTTTCTTATTGTCACCAATATACTGAGTCTACGTGTGCGTTTCTAATATATGTCACCAATAAATCTCTTGTGAGCACACTCGATATGTATCAGGGTGACAATAGTATTTTATAAAATATATTTCTTTATATATTTTTTTTAAAATATATCACTAGTCACTGATCTTATGTACGCTTTAAATAGACCCACATACTTATCTAATATTATGAGGATATTATGAGCATAATGTTAGGTCTTTTCATGTTTACTAACGTTGTTCTTACTACAATTAGTCAATATATACACAACTATTATATATCTATTATACTTAGTTACCGCACACTTATATTTCTCAGTGGATTACCCTTCATATAATTACACTGAATTCTTATTTAATCCTACACATTATAATTATGATCACTTTTAACCATAATCTAAATCACAAAATAATATATTAGAAAAATATATATGGTATTTTATTATAATTTATATTTAATTAAATAATATATAATATAACATAATATATAAAAATATTATTAGTATTATATATATTATTTATATATTACAGGCTATGTAACCATTTTGATAGTCAAAATTAATCGTATCGAGTAGTCGAGTGATGATTATCAACCACATTTATCTTGTAACGTAATCAGCACAATCCGTGCTCCGAGTGAGAGAGTGTCAAGGTGAGTACGCCGATAAGCAATAGCTCCGATAACCGTGATATTATATCAATTTATTTGAGGAGAGAGCTGAAATAGAGAATACATTCACTCTATAGAGATATGCTATAATATTAGAGATTTCTACACTATTTAGCTGACCACTGTTCACTATATGCTTTCGTTACTAACTTTTTGAATGTAAATCTCGTTATGATAGTTAGGGAATGATTATATTTGTCGTTTGTATTAGATATTCTTGCTGGAGTTTGTAGCTATACCAAGCTGTAGCACGTTTCTTTTACTTTCATATAAAACAGATCAGATATAATAGAGGTTCATATATCATCACTATCATCACCTCTATTGAGGTTCATAAACTCACGACAGAGAGTATTTATTAGACAAAATCTCCCATATATAAAATACTTGACGAGTCCAACATTTATGCTCTGTAATGAAGATTCCGTCATAATGATATTATATATTGTCGTATTTGAATCCTATAAACTGTTTAAGCAATTATCCAACTATTAAAATCTATAAACATCTTAAATTTTATCCGTCTGAATGGGTGTCGAATGCTATGATGTACCTACGTAATAATATATTAAACACTTCCGGTAATAATCTTGACGTACTCGATGTATAGCTCGTATTCCTCCCATCCATCTCGTATAACCATCTGTTAAGAGCTTTCTTTGTGTGCTCTACATTAATTTTTATGCTATCTAGCGATTTCCTCCCTGTCGCAATTGTTAGAGAGGCTAAGAGAATGGCTGCAATGATTTTAATTTGGTCCGTTACTACTATCTTACTTCTACTAATAACTCAGAATCACAGTTGATATATTCCTCCTAAAGAATCATGATCTTATTTTTACTTTTTTACTGCCCTCTTTTTTTTGTGATTGTCATATATCAACCAATTAGAAATAGTATTTGGGTCCCTCTCCATATACTTAGAATATTTTATAGGTAGGTGAAGGAGTTTGAATGTACCTAGAATTTAAAGATAGCCTCACTACAATACATATCCTGATCATTAATGCCCAACCGATATCTTTGAACACACTGTAACCTATGTATATTCATCACCACTAGTACCTATTCTTCATCTAATATTATCAACGGCGACTCCAATACATACACAACTCTACTCTATCTAGTCTCCTACTGCAGCGAGCTCTCAGATACTCTCTGAGCACTCTAGATCTCCCTCTAACTCTTCCTTTCATCACTTCTCTTCAATCATCCTCTCTTCTCTTATCTCCTAACTATCCTTCTCTATCCTTCTCGCTTCTCATATATATTTGTGGTTTTTCCATTCTCACGCGCCTCTGATCGAGGCCTTAATGGTGAGAGCAATTGAGAGTTGTCTTCTACGCTAGATATATATTATCACTTCGGAGTGACTAGAGAGTCATATGACTCGGGTGCAAACGAACAGTTACAGCTTTTCCTATGACCTCCAACCTCCCGAAATATTTTATTATTACTAAATAAAAATCATGGATTGGCGCGGAACTTATTTGAGGTGAGATATATTGTTATTATGTTATGGGAATGAGTCAGTTATTTATCATTATCACCTATATATTATTACCCCTATTATTAAATAAGGGTATATTATATATATTCTTCAGATCAGAACTGTCTGAGATAGTACTACGCTCAGACAGTTCCACAACGAGGATGATACGAGAGTATAAGAGGATGAACGCAGTAGTGAAACTGACCATGGCAATAGAGAAGAGAGAGAGATGTAGAAGCAGAGTCAGTTGAGTAGAGAAGTAATGAGAGCTACGAGTAGTACGATGCAGAGCATATCATGCACGTAGTAGAATATTTGCGAATTGTAGAAGCGATTGAAGAGTAGATTGACGAGAGAGTAGATTATCACATATCAGTAACACGAAACTTCAAAACTATGTACGCTATATGTTGCATAATCTATAACGAAGTGCAAACTGCACTCACATGGTTTCTCTCTATTAGCATGGCATCATATAGTCATTCTGGTCATCCACCTCTGACACAAAAAATTCCCATATTATCTATACATATTCATTGTAACTCTCATCCTTTTCCCTCACTCTTATTCCTCTGAATGATTAGATGTGTGAGATTAATCCATACACTGTGAAAAGGTCTCAAATACAATTCTCTTACTTTATCAGATGTACTTATCCAATAATTTGTGTACTTCTAAACTTCAAACATCTCTCTAGGGTATACGATTATAAATTTCTGCGTAAATCTAATACTCATACCACACCTTCTCCCGCTGACCTATCATCCTTCTCAGAGTGTGTCCATACAAATGCCTCTCCTTGATAATTTGTATTCTATCTGATCTTGGAGATCGTCGATGAGCCATATATGATAGAAAACTTGATTAACTCTATGAAACGTAATAGCAGACAAGGGTGCCTTGAGGAATCGGACATTTATCATATCTCACCAGCAGTATATTTGAGAAGTGTGCTATGCGCAGAGAGAGAGACGACCGCGTTCTTCAGCACCTCATAACTCAAATATATCACTATATATTTTCTATACTGCCTCGAGGATAGATCTAGGAGCACACATTTATATCTCTCTAGATGGATTGGAAGCCGCGCAAATGCTCTATCAAAAACTATTATCCGAGATAGATTAATAATGGATTCTTCTACATTATGTGTCTTTCTACATAGACAACCACTAGATAGTACTAAAGCGTGTAATTATTATGATTTCTATAATTATAAGTACATTAAATGAAATAGACACAGAATCTCATCAACATTAAACTCATCAACTACACTATAAATCTACTCCTGAGGAATCTCCCACTTCAGTACGGTCTCTTCATTTCCACGAGTGAGACAGTAGCGTTATGTTCGAGCGCACCTCACGACAATAAAACTGGAGCGTCATATAGTCTTCTCTACTCGTGTCTCTCTTAATCAGAATTATATATCGATGAAATGAACGTCTCTCTATAATGTAATGACGGCGAGAACACGATCATCTCATTGTTTCGCTGAGTAGGAGCTGCCACTCTTGATCAATACACGTATCAAGGAGCCATTATTTGACCCGCGCAAGTATATGGCGCGCTCCAACTGAGCGAGTCTCTCCAATATCCTTGTGGTTCCCTTCATCTCATCGTTGTCTATACACTTAATTGTATCAGCTATTTTCTTTCTCTTCAATCAGACTCAATATGTATTGAGCTTGTCGATGTAGATTGGAGAGACTGCATTTCTAGTTTCACTCTGATCAGTAGTGGTTGTTGCCCACTCCAGAGAGTTAAAATTAATGATATGCACTCCTTATCTTTATTAGTTTCAGAGCTCTATCTATCCATAGTGATCGTTCTACAACTACAAAGCTCACTATCTGAACACTACATCTCAGCCAACGAGGAAGTAGTCATGTCAGACTACCGTTCATTCTTCCACCACACTCTCGATCAAGTTTCTGCTCATCTCTTATTTACTCACTAGTAGAAATTGCACCTCTTCGTGTCGTGTCAATTTTCCCGAGACATTCTCTTGATCAGCTGATTGCTGCATAAACGATTATTCAGGGGTTGGTCGTCTCGAGGCTCTGCTCATATTATTATTGCGTGTAAAATTCCAACTTCAATCAAATATCGATCCCTCTACTAAGACACCTAACTTCTGTCTCTGATTCGATCACGGTTCATCTATCGTCTCTCCTGTTGACAATATAAAATCCTTGTCATATAACATAATAGACGAGAAATATAAAATGTATTGAATACCATGCCACATCACAATATAGTGATTGCTATAGAGTGATAGCGGACACGATCAGGAAGAAAGTACTGAGTAATCTTAGTTTATAGATTCTAGAGCGAGACTTTATTTCTCACTTCTCTAGTTATCTATACCATGCAATACTACAAGGGTCTACATTCCTCGTAGTGATTATGAGATCACTGCATCTCATATACATAGGACGGTAACTCCTGGTGTAGTGCCAGCCGCGCTCATTTGGATAATGTAGTTCACGAGTCAAATAGGAGCTGAGAAGGACTAATATAAATGTCCCTGAACTTACGCTAGTTATCCCTTAGAGCGCTTCTATATTGCGGAGTGCTATAAGTGGTGAGTCTATATTATACCTTTACTATAGATTTATATAGCTGTTAAGCTGGACAAGGTGGCCTTACGAGGGAACTTTCTACTCGAGCGAACCATCAACTCATTATGTATGATTGCATTCACGTTATAGTACGTCCACAGTGAGTGTTCTATGAGCGGAGGTCTACTAGTGAGGGTATTTGTGGAATTTTGTAGATTTCAAGTGTAAGTAAGCTCTAGACTTAGTACTGCCTGAGTGATGAGACTGACACTTCTATCTCCACTCCTAGCCGACACTCTGTATCTGATTGGAATTCTACTCTTACTCATCATCTGTGTCCAATCATACTCAATGTGATTAATCTCTCTACATCAGTAGAGTCTCTCTGTGAGCTCTCATCCTGCAGTACTTAATCATGATAGCTTTAGCGTTAGTATAGTGTTAATTTATCTTATAGATGAGGTCAGCTTTAACGAGCGCACGCTTCACCTTTATGAAATATCAGGGTATCTTTGCCACCCGTGAGTGAGCGGATGGAGGCAGCGTAGTATTATAATACAAAAAAATATAAATATAATAAAGTATTCATAATAAAGTACAATATTTTCTTAGACTAAGCTGTGAAAAGCCTATGGCCATCAAGACATGGCATCTCGCGTACCACAAGGAGAGAGCCTCATCTCTAGAAGTTGAGCTCATTATTTAATTATAGACAACATACCAGGGAGCTTGCTTGTTTGATCAAAATAAAAAAAATACACGAGTATCACTTCTTCTATCAATAAATGTTTCAAAGCTCCGCTATAATCTATCACAACACTGAGGCCTACATCTACTAGCACTAGTGTATGATGAAGGCTTTTTCAGCAAAATCAACTACTTAAGGATGAGGTATTTTGGAAGTATGTTAGCAGCACTATTTCGATTACACTCTCTACTAGGACTGTAAGTTATTAGACATTGCACAATACTCTGATTCTTTCCTTCAGTGAAGTCACAAACCAGGAAGAACTGTCATGTAATCAAAGCGCGTGAGAGATCACTGTAGATCCAATACAATGGAAGCAAAGATATATAGATGTCAAATTTTGAGAGATACTTGAATGTAAAGAGGTATGATGAACAGGCTACACTATAAACAAAAACATCGGAGAAAGTGTATTAGTACTTGCCCTACACGCAAGAGAATCGATTTATAACGCGCGTGGCTAACTAGAATATAATGGGCCAAAGGTTTTCATTATTATCAGTAACTTATGCAGCAATTACATTATCAGCAACGCTCCTTCAATACAGTCAGAGAGCGAGCGCAAATTTATAGAGCTGTATGGTAAGGAAATGTACAAACACTCATACAAAAAGGAACAGTGCTTATCTGCCAGATATCAATGTGATAAGTCAATGTAATGTTTTTATCGTCGGGATGTGCTACATTAAGTGAGAGAGCAATATATTATGAAATTTGGGTATAAATGACTAAATACTGTATCTAAAGGAGTATATTATTAGTGTATAATGTTTGAGTATTAGCGTTTTTTTATTTTATTTTATTCAGATCAATACTTAATGTCTCTACTCTTTATCATTATTTTATTATTTTTAATTTTAAGCTTATAGTATAAAGAATTCCTTCCTTGTAAATTATAGTATCATTTTAAAACACATAAAAAGCTTAGTTATAGCTAACTTGGTATACTTACTGGAAACATGGAAATGGAATATTTTTTTTGAATAAACACAAGAATGGGAAAAATCACTCTCATTTAATAATTTTTGAATTTATTAATTCATTAAAAGAAATATATCTTAACTTTAGTACTATACATAACTCACAATATATCCTGTTGCGTCCACTACAACTATCATGAAGAATATTAAATTGACTACAGTACTTTGCCGTATGTTAGCACAGCGACGAATGCAAACTACGTTGAAGATTGACACTCAACACACACAGTCACTCAACATATGTCCAATTAATTACTCATAAGCTATTCTTATTTTATATTAATCTCACAACACACATACGATATCTGGATCAGAGAGTTATGCGGTACCCTAAAGAAGATGGAGAGTATCGAGAGGTACTACAGGTCGCTCTCTTTTATACTAGAGAGGGTATAGATCTCTC
>JABUQX010055864.1:0-22500 GCA_015478945.1 Trachelipus rathkii
ACGCGAGATAGCCGTGACACAAACAGTATATTTAAATAAAAGGGAAAAGAAAATGAGGTGGGGTAAGTAAGAACAAATTTCAATAAAGTTTTGAAATTGCTATTAAATTGATTAGCTATGCAATAGTATGTCGACTCCTACTGGATATCCTGAAACTTTTAAAAACTTCCCGGTCAGATTATAGTTACTTCGGATATTTCCAGTAAGATGAAAAAATTCATATAAGATAATAGTTGGTCATCCGGATATCTCTTCATTCGGCTTTTGAAAATATTTAGCTTTAATTTTCTATATAATCAGAAAATAGTAGTATACAGAGAGCTAGAGCCACAAGGTTTGGGGTGGAGCAAGAATCAAGTATTTTGGAGGGAATCAAAGTCCGGAACTCAGTCGGGAGACGACAGGGAAAGTTGAGGTTCGGAGACGAGACTTGCGATTATAAAATGGAGTAACGGAAAAATATTTACCGGCGTCGCCGCAGCCTCCGGTGGGTAAACCCTGAAGTAGATTCAATACTTGCGAAATTTTCTTAATTTTTGAAATTTTTTTTAATATACGATAAGTATTTTAAAATTAAAAATCATGCTCTACTTTTGATCGCTGCTGCCATCATTTTGTCGTGTCTTATTTTTTTAAATTCTGTATAAACTTGATGCGATAATAAGTTTTATATAAATTAATTAAGATATTTTTTTTCTTTAAACATAATGTAATTTATTATGTACATTTATTTAAAATATTATTAAAAAAACAAATTGATCAGCTTATGGGAAAGGTTAAACGTTTATAATAAATTGAGATGTAAATGTTTTTAACAACTCCTGTGGGTCGTTACAAAAGCTTTGATTCCGAGAACACTTTTTCTGTTTAACATGTTTGATTAAATGAATCGCAATTTTGATTGACTTGACTCTTTAAAAAAAAAATCCAGCATTTAGATGTATCTAAGAAATAAAACGTATCTCTTGTGAAGATACTTTTCCCACAAATGACTGGAGCGGTGAAAAATTATAAAAAATTAAACATTTTCTCTTAATTTTTTTCTTCTTACTGTTCCGTCCAATTTTTATGAATATGTTCTGTGCTAGGTTGAATTGGATCGAAGTGATATCTTTTTATTTATGAGACTTTCTATATACTCAACAATTTAACTACTAGGAACGTCATTGCGCAGGCTGTTTTAAAGTGGACATGGCGTGCCCAGGGGTAAAATGATTGTGTATGTTAGATCAAATGCCCAAATAAAGTTGTGAAACGTTAAATTCTCTTTACTCTGATAATTTCATTTAAAAAAAAAAAAAATAGGATGAATATATTAAAAAATGAGAAAATTTTAAGTTTTGACAAAAAATTTCTACCCATCTGGCAAAAAAATTGTAAAAAAGACCTTTGAAGAGATTTTCTTACTTTTGGATCCGCTGATAGTAAAAACCTTATAAATTTTTTTAGTTTAATTAAAAGAAAAAGATTCTTAATCATTGCCTCCTTATGTTGGTCTTACTTTTGCAGCAAAAAAAAAAAAAAAAAAAAAAAAAAAAAAGATTCTCATTTAGCTTGTAGTTGTCCACCGCTGTCAAATGGAGTTGAATGAAAGGACATAATATTTCTTTCCACAACTGAAATAATATTACTTAAACATTGACGATTAAAGTAATTTATTTCTTTAAAAATATTGGAGAATGAATAATACGATAATATATATTAAATCGCAATGTTTAAGATTCACAAAATGGGGTAAAAAAATTGAAACACTTCAGCCTTTTTAGGTGAAAGTCTATTACATTTTGAATAGTAGGTGTTTACAGCTTAGTTAAACATAGTCTCACTGAAGACACTAAATGGAGAGAACTATAACCATTATCTTGCAATGTCTGAAAGATATTATGTTTCTTAAGTTTTTAAATTTAAGATAGTGTTTATATACTTGTAAACTAAGAGTAGGTGTTTAAATATATTTATAGTAAAAAGGAAACTTGTTAATGGGTATTTTGAAAGTTGGTATAATTAACAAGATTGCTCCGGCTTGGCCGAATATCCGGCCTCTGCTCAAATTCATGGATGAAGTTACAACAAAAATTATAAAAATTTGGTCTTAAATATTTACTCGAATAATTTGGTTGTGGTAGTTGGGCTGACACCCCGTAGCGCTACCACTTATCTCTTCGTTAAGAATGTTTATGAATGACACGAACCTGATCGTAACCACCGTAGGTGATCTTGTATCTCTCGGCGAAACTGTATGAATCGTTTGGGTACATGGAATATTAGAGGAAAACTGGCGAGAAGAGGAAAGGAGAGATTTAATTTGTTTGCTTGATACTTGAAACAATGATGAAAGAAAGCGGATTGAGTTGAAATGTGTGTGTGTGTGTGTGTGTGCTGGAGTGGAGAGGAACTAGAGGGGCTGTTAAAAGTAAAAAAAAAAACGTGGTGGAACGTAGTAAAAGGCAGTGATAAGGTCTCCAAAGAAAAGTGTATAGAAATATACAAAAAGGAAAAAAGGAAAACTAAAAGTTGCATACGTAGGAGGAAAAGAGATAAATGAGCAGCTCGGGAGGAGGATGAAAATGAACTAACAAGGGAATAGGAAGTTCTTGTGGAAGGAAGCACGAAAGATTAAGAAAGAGAGTAAGAGGGAATCTTCGTAGAATAATGAACATGGATAGTAATTTCATGACTGATGAAATGGATGTGAGGAGAGTGTAGAGAGAACACTTCAAAAATATGCATAACATTCACTATCACCTTTTCATCTCAGCCAATGTTATGCAGGTATTTTGGGGATGAGGCAAAGGTAGAGTGAGAAAGTTGAAGAATGGTAAATCCGCAGGTATAGATGAAATTACTGATGAAATCATCAATAAGGGAAGCGAGATTGTTATTGACTGGATATGAAAGGTATGCAACAAAAGTTTTGAGGGTATAGTTCCTAGGGATTGGAGGAAAGCAGCAATAGTACCCATATATAAAGATAAAGGGAACTGGAAGAACTATAGGTAAATTAGTTTTGAGTGCTATAGGGGAGATATATATTTGTATTTTGTTTGAAAAGGTGACTGAGGGACTGAATAGTGAAGAACAAGGTGCATTTAGAGTGGTAGAGGATGTGTAGATCAGATCTTCACATTGGAACAAATGATTGAGAAAATGAGAGAAGAAGAATAAATTGTATTTAGGGTTCATGGGACTTCATCAGTAGCATAACAGAATTAATAGGGAAGCTCTTTGGCATGTGTCAGTGATATATGGTGGTGGTGGTATGCTTCTGAATAGTATCAAATGTATGTATGTCGATAATAAAGCATGTGTAAGAATGAATGGTTGAAGGTGAATGGCTCAGTATTAATAGTGGAGTGAGGCAGGAATGTGTTAATTTTGTGTTATGTCTCCTTTGCTATTTAATTTGTATAAGGATGGGGTGATCAAAGAATTAGAGGTAGGGGTGCTAGGGGAAGGTGTTAAACTGATGGAGAATGGAAGAGTGAAGGGTGACCCACTAATTATTATTGTACGTGGATGATTTGGTTTTGTGTAGCGAATGTAAAGTAAGTTTGAGAGGATTGGCAGAGGGGTTAAGCAGGGTGTGTAAAATGAGGATTTTGAAAGTAAATGTAAATAAGAGTAATGTGATGGTAGTGAGTGAGGAGAGTCTGCGGTGTGAAATCATGTTGGATGGTGAATAACTGTAACAATATTTAAAGATTTGGCTATAGTTGTGCGTAAGACTGAAACAGAGTGTAGTGGAAGCGTGAATGGTAGGTAGGATGCTGGTGCAATTAAATCCTTGGTGAATACAAAGGATACGAAAGGGACTAAGTCTCGAGTACGCTATTGTTTTGCATATGAGTATGTTGCTACCGGGGGTGTTAAGTGAGCGATGTGTTCAGTGACGGATCACGTGGTCAAACTAGATATAGGGGTATAGTAGGATCGTTGTTCAGAGAACAATCTTAAGGGCGTGTAGCTTATATGAGATATAGAAATGAGGGAATTGGGAGAAGTGGTGAACTGCGTTTGAAGATACCGGCGTAAATGAGAAATAATGAGAGTATAGAAATGTGTTAATATGTTTCGGTCATGTGGAAAGGCATGGATGATAGTCGGTTTGATAAGCGGAGTAGAGTGGTGAGTGTGCTTGGAACTGACCGGCTGGGGAGAACGAAGAAAACGTGGATTGAGTCGGTAAAGGAATGTCTAAAGGAAGGGAGAATGTGTTTAGCAGAGGCGAGAAGAAACAGATGCATAATATTAGTGAATGGCGAGGTTTTGTATTGGGAGGGGGTATGGTTTTGGGCTGCCTAGTCCAAGCTACCATTGACGAAAAACCATCGCCTCCTTATGTTGGTCTTATTCTTGCAGCAGCAAAAGAATTAGATTCTCATTTAGCTCGTGGTTGTTCTCCGCTGTCAAATGGAGTTGAATAAAATGACATAATAATATTTTTTTCTACATTTGAAGTAATATTACTTAAACAAATGTAAGCATAAAAATAAAACAAATTTAGGTTGCTAACAATTTTGTTTTCAATGATTCAGCGTTAATTGCAATAAGTTTCTTTAAAATTTAAACAGGGTTAGATAAGTAGGAAAAATTTCCTGAAAATTAGATTGTCATGTTTAAAACAAGGTTTTATATTCAACATTTGTAAAATAACCATTCTTTATTTTGCTATCCTCTTTGTTAGTAAGAAATTACTTACTTTATGTTTCTCATTTGAGACATAATGAAAATAATCTAATTAATTGCCTACATCTATTTTATAAATTTGATAAATGGTTAAAAGCATGAAAATATTTAATTACTTATTCACACTCATTTCCAATTGTGATATTTAACTTTTTTTCTTCTTTACGACGTTGTAATAAAGTTTTGGCATTCCCCAATACCAAAATTTAACCTTGGGACCTTTATTATTAAGTTTCTCAATATTGAACGAATCAACTTTTGGGTATTCATTCACCAAGATTTGGGCATGAATTTATTTTAAAGTTAATAAAAATGAACGTTATACTAATAAATTTGTCATATACATATGCATAATAAATTATAATAAATATATACTTAAAAGTTTTGAGATGTTCCAATATTTTGGGATTAAATATATTGATAGGTTAGATTTACATTGTATGGTGCATAATTTTAGGAATATTATAGAGAGCAAGATTATCTAGAGAGACTTATGTACTGTCAAATGTTGTATTTGGTTGAAACTTATTTCTAATAATTAAATTAGATGGGAAGTGAACACATTAAATATCAAGCCACATATTATTTATTATCATTGTGAATTAAAAATTTCATTAAATCTTATTCTTTTAAACTATGTACGAGTACCTAGTTTCGTCATTGTAATAAAGTCGATACTAGCTAGGATTTTATAGGCTAATTTGTAACATTATGTACATCTAATTTCTAGTTTTTAACCATTGGTCAAGACTGTTGAAAATGAGGTTGGGCTTCCCATCACTAATTCATTCTTCAACAATTTTTAACTCAACATTTGGGTCCACTACTATAAAAATAACCATCTAAAATGTTTTAATTGTAAATAATTTTTTTTTTTTTTATTAGTATGTATATTGTCAGTCCCGATAGGCCTATGTGAAATTAAACTAAATTATTAATTAAAAATATATTTATACTGATATATATATATAAATATTTTTTTGTTCCTATATTTTATATACAGGGTAATTTTTTAATGCTAATATAGTAATATTTTAAATAAAAACAAGTATTATATTCAGTAATAATTAAGCACTCAATATACATATAGAGCTTGATCTTTACCTTTTAACAGTTTAAGAAATACTACAGTTTATATAATTACAATATTACAGTTTAATTTCTATTTTTAATAGGCCTATATATTTTTCTAAGACCATAATACCAGACAGAAAGGACTCAGCATTACTTGTGCGTGAAAGGACTAATCCTTCCACTGCGCCATAACGAATATTGAAAAATAATGAAGAAATAATTAGAGAAGGGGGAATTAAAAAATTTTTAGTAAAAATGGCATATATATTTAAATTATAATAGATACATTAATTAAGGATATTTTTATGGAAATTTCTACACTTACTCCTCTAACTTGCTGATTTCCTTCTTTCCTGTTACACCAAAATGCTTTGTCAACCAGAGCCAATCTTTTCTGATCATCTTCGATTCACCTAGAACCTGCTATATATTATATTATTGTTATATTATTATTCATTATTATATTATATTATTATATATTATTATAATATATTATTTATACTGTATGTATAACTGTTATTATTATTATATTAAAATAAATTCAATTTATTTATTTTATTACTTGCTGTAAAAAAAATTAGATTACCTTCCCCTCTATTCATTTATACAAATGAATGTGAGACCAAGATTTGATTAGTTACAAAACCCAAGTCTTTAAAAATGATCTCACCTTTGTTGGTAGAGAGTAGGAAACTGAATTTTTTTTCTGAATATGAAGAAATATAACCCTCTTCTAGCGTGGCCTGTTGTATAATAACTATTGGCCTCTTCACTTATGGGAGTGTTGAACAAGCCAAAAAATTTTTTTTTATCTCATAAAAAAAAAAAAAATAAGTATATAGTTTTTGTACGATATTTATTTTATTATGCAGTGGCCACTAACTGGTTAATTCTTTATATGTATTTAGCTATAGCAGAGGCAAAAGAACACAAGTCTTGCTCCTTAAGATGTTATTTAGCAATACTAATACAGTCCTAAATTTTAATTCACTAATATGCTAGTACCATTTTTTGCGGAGCTTGCATGACTGCCCCTCCCTTGAAGCTGGATTTGCATGTAAACAAATTAGAATGTGGAAAGAATCACAAATTTTTTTTTCTGTTCACTAATTTTCTTATATTTATTTTATTTACTTTTTTTTATTATAAGAAAAGTCATTATTCAAATCTTCAACTTCAGTGCCAAATAAAAAATTAAAAACAAATAACCAATAATAAAAAAATATATAAATTAAAAATAAACAATATATTATAGAAGTATATCATACAATATAATAATATTTGTGCAGGCTGATGTCAAAAACTTTCAACTATGACGAGAAAACCTCCTAGTGTAATGCTTCTGCTAATTTGATCTGGTGTGTCTGGATTCTTCGTGATCGCTCGCAGACTAAAGATTAAACATGAAAACAAATATCATAGAAGTTTGTGTAACTGATTTCCTACTTTATTAACCAAAAAAATGGTAATATAATAGTATAATATTACGTAATTTTTTACTCTATCAATTGTGTGTATATTCATCGAAAAACCGCATACCTCTAAAATAATATATAATATAATATAAATATAATATATATATTATATAATTATATTATTAATATATATTATTATATATTATATAATATAATATATATATATATATTAATATATATTAAACTTATTATTGTAGCATACATTGTAATATCATATACGGGTTTCCTTCAATTCAACAACCTGTCAGCTTAGACGGTTGTGGATGGGAGCTTTAAAATTTTGCGATTTCCCGGTTCCTGAAGAGATAATAAGATTTCTCCTGATCACGTGCGGAAACTAAGGTCAGTTGCGCCCCCCCCCAAGAGTTATTTTATGCACCCCCTTTAACTGGTGATAGAGTTTTTGAACGTGAATGACAAAAAAGCTTTCTTGTCGTTATAACAATCATTGGCATTACAAAAGAACCAGAGTATTACAATGGAAAAAAGTTATATATATATATATATATCAATTTATAATAAATATTATTATATATATATTATATTATATATATAATATATTATATTTTCAGAATATTGGACTGAATTTGGAAATATAGAAGATTCGGTAAGAAGAAAGAAGAAGAAGAAGAAGTTATATATAAGTTATTAATGAAGAAGAAGTAGAAAAAGTAAAGAACAAAAGAGGAAGAAAAAAAAAGATCCAAAACAAAAAGACATCAAGATAGAGAGAAATTAAAAAAGTTAAAAGAAACACGAAAAGAAAACTTAACATAGAAAAAAGACAAAAAAAGAAAAGCAAAGAGAGACGAAGAGAAAGATATGAACGTGAAGGTGAGACAATAGAAGAGTAGAAGAAGAGTGTAGGTAAGAAGAAGCTAAGAGAAGAAAGAGAAGTTACGACAGAGTTAAGATCAGAAATTTGAAGGCACTATAGGCGCACTTTATATTATTAATTGTATTATAATTAATTATAAGTGTATGTATCTCTCTCTCTCTCTCACTCCTCTCAGTATGTATGTCACTGCGAGCCCTATATTTTATATTGCATTAGTTATCTCATTCTAGGCGAAAGATTGTTACTATATACTCTATCTAATTTCACTGTACTCTGTCGATTTATTCATTATGAATTGATTGTATTACGTTCACTAATATACTGATGAGTTATGATGCGATTAGATATTGATGAGTATTATTATTAATAATATAATTATTTTGGCGCAGGCAAGATTTAATTATGATAGTGTGGATGGATTGCATGAATCAATCGATGTACACATGACTTCTATCATGTCTTTCCAGTTCTTGAGTATCTCTGCAAAGGAATAGAGTTGCAACAAAATAACTAAAGAGTCATCAACCCTTTCTGAATTTTAGAGTGCTCAAAATTGACAGATGATCAGTATTCGACATCGTTGAAACCACTATCAGTGGGCCCGGCCCGAAGAACTAAGGACGCTAAGACAAGCTAACCCACACTATACTCAAAACGTTTCGGTGGAATACATAAATAGCTTAGGATGGATAATATACCCTGTTAACGAGCTCTAAGGATTAGCTCACAGTCTTTAAAATGCACAATTGAACATGCAATTGATTGAGGGCTCTGGTAATGTGACTAACATACTTGTACAACAAACTTTCAAGAACTAAACAAGGTCTCTCGTGCACAATTCAAATAAGCGCTATAGACAAAGCACAACACAATTGCACTCCCAAACGCATAGCGTCAATCTGCAGACTAGCGGCGATTCTAATCCATTCGCGAAATCAGGCATGGCTATAATTGTGAGGAATGAATCTCCCTAAAAGATTGACATACAGAGCATCTACGATCAAATATGAGCTCTTATCTCGCGGTTAGAAATATCAGAAAGCTTATTTGATTAGTCTAAATACTAACGGGGAGAGACGCATTCGTATCCTGTCAGTTAGGTCAGTGCTAGATGTCTACGACTGCGATAGTGGACAAGAGTCTCCCGTATAGCGATCATGTGTAGTTATTTCCGTGTTAGCTTACTCATATTATCATTTAGAATGTGTATTAATAAACGTTCATATAAATATGGTGGGCGCTATTGATGTTATGAGCGCAAAGTGTCCAATAGCCAATGTATACATCCAATCTATATTATTCTTATTAGCGTTTATAAAACTTTTTGTCCTTAGTTCTGTATATTCTGTAGTTGATTTTATTAATGTGATGTATTGATGTGATTACTATATATCTCATTCGTTTTATCTTAATTATTATTAATAGTGAGTTGATTATGTGGAATAACTCTTATCTATTATTCCAATGTATGTATATTAATTATTAGTATTATGATGTATTAGATGTGTGAGTATATAGATGGTGTGAGAAGTAGGGTTTATAATTTACAATTTTGATCTTATTATAATATATGTGTCTATGTACTTGTATTTGAACTAATGATTAAACTAAGTGCTGAAGCTAATTAAGATATTTTTAGCAGTTTATAATAATTACTAGAGCTTGTTACTAATAGTCCTGTTGGTCGGGTATTAATGTCGGCCATGTAGCTTCTTATTATTTATAACATTATTACTCTCTAGTGTATATATTCAGCTCTATTGTATTTAGTTAGTTAGTGGAATTATGTATTATTGAGGAGGGAGAAATCATAGTAGTGATTGCTAATAAATTTAATATATAGATTGGGTGGGATATATTATGAACGCTGATTAGATCTGTCAACAAATGTTCTCGTCCTATTAGCTCTCAACCGACTCTCGGGATTAATATCCATATTCATATTATTATTATTATTATTTTGATTATTTATTATTATTTTATTATTAATTATTATTATTAATGTATATTAATATTGTATATTATTAGTAATTATTATTTTATTTTAGATATGTATAATTATTATTATATTAATTTAATTATTTGAATTATTATTATTATTATTTAATTTAATTATTTTTAATATTATTAATTATTATTGATGATAAATTAATATTAATTGGGTCATTATTATTCTGTGATTACAAAATTTGTTAAAAATTTAACAATTGATAGAGTAATATTTCAATAATATATATGAATTGAATTGGTGAGTAGAATATATTATAGTATTGTAGTATATTATATTGTAAATTATTATTATTAGTTAATTTTATTATTGGTATATTATAGTTATGATTATATATGTAGTAGTAGAGTGAGTAAAGGGGACTGGTAATTACTATAAATAATGTTTTTAATAAAATATGCTTTACCTAAAATTATTATTAGATTTGTGTAGTTTTAGTTTCATTATTGAATATTATTATTATTTATTATTATTGAAGATTTAGAGGATAGTCTAATGTTAGAGAATTATTATTATTATTAGTATATTTTATTATATGTATTTAATTATGTATTGTAACCAATTTTGAGTAATTATTGGTATGTGAATATACTTTTAGAACCAGTTATGGTATTATTAGTAATCTGAATATATTGTTAGTTATATATGATAATGGTATCGGTTACTATGGTAAATGAATTATTAAATGTGGAGATTATGAAGTTTATTATTATTAGTTAATTATTATTATATTATTCATTATTATTATTGATTATATATAGTATTAATCTATTATTATTTTATTATTATTATAGTATTATTATTATTATTTTTATTATTATTATTATTATTATTTGATTCTCTTTTATATTTTTATTATTATTTGTATATTATTATATGTTCAAATATTAATTATCATTATGAATTATGATAATTATTGTTAGGTGACAAAACTTATAATTGATTAGTAATAGTTAGTTATTGATTAATTGATTGATATATTATTATTATTATTAATTTGTTAATGTATTTTATTTGTAAATTATTATGTATATATATACTTAAATTTAAACTGGGCTCAATGACGGGAAGAAAGTTGCCCACAACCCTAGATAGCGCCTGTTTCTCACTCATACTTACTGGTACCCGCCCGTCTTTGTATTAATGTAGTCTATGCGTAATCCCGATAACCTTTGTATTATTCCGCAGTTGAGACTAAAAGTCCATCTTTGGAGGTATCTTCGATCGTTGGCACGTGATCATTATTTGAGTCAAGATAGATGTAAATTTCAAATCCCCCCAAAACCATATCATTCCGCACTGAGCACCGGTATTACCATCCTTCGGGAAGTAATCGTTATGATAGATCACTTGTCCCCATTCTCAGTATTCTTCACCATATTACATTTTACAAGGAGTGAAATCTTCTTCACTGCAGTGTACCAAACCAGCAAAGCAGAAGGTCTACCCACCAGCATTCAATCTCGCCGCTTTTCAAAAGAAAGACACACCCAACGCTGAAACAAACAGATTAGCTATGCGGAGCGTTTAATCATATACAAGGACTCCGGAAGGTAGGACCTTCGTAATGATGAGACCCTTCCATGAAGAGTTACAATGAAGTCTCACCACCACGAGAGCCACAGAAATCTTAATTTATAAAGGAGCAGAGTCGGTACGAAGTCTAAGCCACAAAGTTGAGTTCTATTGACTTCTTCGTACGATGTTGGAAATATAGTCATCGACAAAATTTGTCGCATTTATGTGAGAATACAGGATAAGCACATCGAACTATCTGTCTTAAAACATAAGTCTTCTCCTTACTGTTCTGCTTGGTCTGCGAATCTTTCAATCACTGTGTCTCTGCTCTCATCTCTCGTCTCTCTCTCTCATCTACTCGTCTTCTCTCCCTGCTTCTCTGCTCTCTCTCTCCTCTTCGTCTTTCTATAACTCTACTCTTTTTCGTCTTCTCTCCTCTTCTGTGTTTGTGCTAGATGTGTGGTGTGGTGGGAGTGAACTCGGGTTGGGAACATGATTGGTGTGATGTGTGATAAAATGTGTAGATGTTGTGATGGTGTTGTGTGGTGGGGGACGCAAGTTGTGTGATGGTTGTCGCTCGCACAGGATGTGGGTTGTGTTAGGGGTGTGTGATGATGAAGCGATAGCGTGTGTGTGTAGGTGTGTGATTTGTGTAAAAAAGGTGTGTAACAATAGCACTTTGCCATGAATACGCCTACTTTAAATTCCTCGTCATTAGTGCCATGTAACAACACAACTTATGTTTCGGCGATATATCGAAGTGAATTAGATTAAAGTACGTTCAGTATAATAATATGAAATAGATGTATGAGAGCGGAGGAGAGCAATGCTCAATCAGAGACATCGCGGAAGAAAAAATATCAATATTCACAGTACATCTCTCAGGATGTAGGCCGACTAGTAATAGTAGCCGAATCACGGATTCTAGTCTACAGTATATTTATATATTCAATGACCTGAGGGAAAGTACCGGGCTCTAATAGTTGACAAGTAGTGGGAAGGGGAACAAAATAACGGGGCGCTGGTAATAGCGACAATGTTCAGGGGGTATAAACCTTAGTGAGGATAAGACCTCCAGAACTTACCAAAGTACTCACATGAAAATAATCATATTCAAACTCTGCTTCCATTTTATATGGACTTCATTCTCAGAAACCCAAGTTGAAAATGGCAAATCGAGACTATTGAGGTCCAATGAGGTAAGCGGACATACGGGTGAGATATAATTTAGAAAGCTGCAAGGTTGTAAATTCACTGTGAGATATCCTAAATGGTTGAATCCAATTGCAAGGATCACAGGAAGTGATAGAACACCAAGAGGTTCCGATCAGAATGGCTCTACCCAATTGTCATTTAATATTTTTGCCCCGTAAATAAATTATGTTGAATGTAAACTAGGTATATTATTTATTTTAATCATATTCATGTATCATCTACTTCTCTCTCTTCCTCTCGTCTCTCTCTCTCCTCTCTCTCTCTCTCTCTCTCTCTCTACTCTCTCATCTCTCTCTCTCTCCTCTCTCATCTCTAGCTCTCATAATGAGTGTGATATAGAGTAACGGGATTGAGGCAGAAACTCGGCCTGGAACTCAAAACAGAAGGATACAGCACTCTGAAGGAAATGAAAGAGAGGAAAAAACACTTGCACTCAATTTTCAAAGTAAGTGGATCCATAGGTGCATGTGACCGGCAAAATGAACTCAGACTGCTTTGTGCAAATAGAGAGTACCCAAACAACACCAATTTATGTGAGATGTGGTCACTTGCATATTAATCTATGGTATTAATCTCATATATTATAATTATTATTATTTATGGTAATACTTACCCCTTGTATTATCTATTAATATTAGTATTATTTATCATTATTATTAATGTGTATTAAAATGTATTATTATTAATTCTAATTATTATCTAATAAATTAAAATATCCTATTTATTATTCTATGAATTGGATCTCCATTAATTATTATATAATATATTAATTAAATTATTATTATTATTTATTATATTATTATTAGGTTATTAAAATTATTAAGTAAATTAAATAATATATATGTAATTATTATTATATTATTGAATTATTATTAGTAGCTAGTAGTAGTAGATAGTAGGTTTATGCGAGAATATAAATCTTTCTCAGTCACAGTGTGGACTTAGTTTTTAATTGGTTTAAAAGAAAAGATAAAGTTTAGCTTTTGCATTTGTATAACAATTAATTGAGAAATTCGTTATCGACTGTATTTAGAGGAAGGTAAATTAACCTCGCGGCCACGTACAGAACACGAAACAATATAAGAATATAATACCATAAGAACACCCGTCCAGCTCAGATTCTCTAGGTAGGAAAGTAGACATTTAAATTAGCGAAAGCAAAGATCTTCGTTCCGAGATTTGTCACACGGGACTAAGTACTCAATCGCTTTTCAGAAAGATATTTGTTTTGTAGTGAACGAGATTGAGAAAATAAAAGGCGGGGTATGCGGAGATAATTAAAAAAAAAGAGGGAGTGTGCCAATTACTATCAATAGTTGGAATAGAGTATTATATGAACCACCGTAGGATGTGGTCACTAGGAGTGTGTATATCCTAAAATATTTGTGTGGCTATATTTTCGAGGCGGGCATTATTGAGATTCTTCATTTGTATTGTATCCTATAAGGTTTCATATGAAAAAATATGTTGAACTCTGAGACATATTTATCCTCGAACAAATAGGTTTAAAGTCGTTTATGTAACAATTATCTTTAACAAAGTCCTATTTAGCACTTGATTAAAATGTTATTATTAAAATGATATGAAAGCGTAATGCTTATGTGGTAGATAACTTGTTTTATGCAACGACTAAACTTTTCGGTTCCCGGCTTATATTTCACAAGAGAAGAAACACCCGATTAACATACACGTGGTGATGTGGTGTATTTTACTTGGTACATTCTTTTGATAAGAGCTGTTAAAAAATGTTTAATATCTTGGTTTTCTATTAGCTGTACTTTATTATTAAACTCGAATGGTTTTAAAAAAGAATTCTTTTGTAATTGGCCGCTTATAAGTAAAACCTTAAACTATAGAATTATAATGTAGGGAACAGATTAAAAAAAACATCCTACTACAGCAGTGATAGTTATTTATTGTATATATATCGAAATCTGATATGTGGAACTGTGCTGAGTGTTTTCCTTTCCTGTGAGAATTATCAAATAAATTTTCAGTAGTTTCTATAAATTCAAAGGATAGAGAAATAAGTGAGAGAGAGAGAAAGAAAGAAGAGGCGCAGAGACGACTGAAGAGAAGATGAGAAAGCCTTTCTGAAGCTGGTATTCAAAGGGAGAGAGATCATTGAGGCAGAGAGGAGTGAGCATAAAAGAGAGAGAAGAGAGAAGAGAGACCTTGAATTGTGACGAGAAGGAGAGATGAGAGATGATTAGAGAGGATAATTGAGGTGTGATCAAGGAGATGAGGAGAGAGAGAGAGAGAACTGTCAACATAAAATATACTAAGTATACAATATGTGAAGGGTTCCATAAAATCCGTATATCATTTTAATGATTTGAATAACACTCTTAGCTGTGTCAGAATAATTCCTATGCGCGTTTGACAGGAAGCCATCTGGTAGGAAAGCAAAGTGTGTTGTTATCTGCAGTTACTGTCTTGTTGTCGGAGGCCATGACATTCATGTAACAAGGATAAAAACTCAAGGGCTCGCTGCCTCACTCATCCACATGAGCAGGAAAACACACAGAGTCGCGTTTATAAAACACCATACGGTCGCTAAGCCAATGAGACGCAGATATAAGGTATTTATAATTGATGAATAACGAAGAAATTGATGAAGATTGATAATAATTTGAGTATCTCTAAAAGAAGATTTTTTTTTTTTAAATATATAAATAGATAAATATTACGATTTGTGATAATAAATAATAAGAATAACAATGATCCAATCGTATACGTACCTTCAACAGTGTATTCTTCTGTCTTTATTCATCTATGCTCATTTTCGTGACAGTTAAAGATTTCTTGTTTTTAGAGTTTGATTCACGTCTCGTCGTCACGAAAATATTTCTCTCAATACATAATCTGTATTTTCTTAGTTAAACAAGAAATGCAAACATAAGGCATTTCAACATATAGTGCCTCAATTCATCTACTTCAAGTCTATACACTCTGATTACTGTGATTATATATAGTACATAAAACAACAGAGGAAATATAATTGACTCTATATATTGATTTAATAGAAGAAAATGGTGAGATAAATGTAAAAGATTCTACTCTCGGTGTATTCCTTGTTCTACTTTAGAAAGCAGTGACCTCAAAAGATCTCTCAAAAAAAGATTGGTCATAATACAATTTTATCATACATATTCGATACATTAAAAAGATGGTACAGTTTTGACATAAAGGATGGATAAGATTTTATCTTCTCTCCTGTGAGTAAGTAAAAATTATATTATTAGATATATTCCTCCCTGATTATATTAGCCTATATCGTATACCATTCTCTTAAAACCTCTTCTAAATTTCTATTGATAAATCTTTTTATCATTAGTATATCTTATAATTTACAGAGATTTATATTTAGAGTTCAAGCTTAAAGCCCTTCCAACTTGGTGAACCCTATTACCATATAGTACGAATATTATATCTCTAGTAATTTATAGTACAGAGGTATCACAAGTTATAGGTAGTAAATAGTATAGATAATATGGAATAGAGTCGCTCATTTAGATATTTTATATAGGCTATAATGGTAGCTATAATATATATTTATTATGGAATAATAGCTGAGTTATATTATTCTCTAGGTTCTCATACTCTGTTTAATATCTGTATTATATATTTACAGTAATATATAGTGACTTATTGTCTGTGCTACGTTGTATTCATAGATATTATAAATATATATTAATTCAAAATTAAAAAGTTAATTAGAAACTATTTGAATATATCAAATTTAATTGACATAGTATGCTATTCATGATTTAATATTATTATTATTCTATTAATTATTATGTATAAAATGACTCACATTGAAAAGAATATTCACTTCTTATATATATATTTAGTTGTGAGTGATAGGTATTATTATACTTTTATTATATATGAGTATATATATTATTATATATTATATATATAACTTATTCACAGATACCTCTTATATCATATATAATTTATATATATACCTAGATGCATAAATATTGGATCCTATGTAAATAAACTTTAGTTTACGGTAATATATATATATATATATTACCTAGTGATTTTTTATAATGCCTTATATATATATATAAAGAAGGTCTATCAGAACTCATATATAAGACTTTGATCTAAGGATAGGTAAGAAGAAAAGAGGCATAAGAAATCCTTAGCACCACAAATAGCACAAGTCCTGAGAAAGCTACTCACCGTGACTTAAATAAAAATAGATATGTTGATGGTAATCGCTTAATACTTAAGCCTGATGCTCTTAATAATTTATAATATTAATATAACTGGGAGTCGTATGTCAAATATATAAGTATTCTAATATTTGGAGAACGGTCCTAATAGTTACCCAAAATTAATTTTCTGTATAGTGACTATGCTTTGGAAAGAGAATGGTTATATAAAGTATATAATTATATTTGGATTATGAAAATATATGTATTGATATTTTATAATACATAAAGACAAAGAGTGAAAATATATTAACACTTACTATTGTGAAATAAGTTGGTTTCAAGTAATATCTACACATTAATTTAAAAATTTGAGTTTAATCATAACGGAGCAACAGAATACATACGCTTCTAGAATCAGGATACTAAGAGGTGTATAGATAACCGAACGCTTCAAAGTCATGCATTTATAATTAGATAATATATATTTTTTTACGGTAAAAATGCTAGAATATATATCTCACAAAACTATAATAAAAGATAAACATATAATATAATAATAACTTGAATTTTAGATATACTAGGGAATTTTTCCAAAGGTTGAGTAATAAAGTATTATAGAGGGATGATATCACTACTTTTGATAAGATTACGATGTATATATAGGAGAATAAGAGATTCTAGATGAGTATTATAAATCCTCACTAGTACGTGTAACTAATTTTGTGACACGAGGGCAATAATTCTATAAGGTATATAATCTATATATAAAATACCTTCGTCATTTTATAAATAACTCAATATTATACCATCCTCAAAGATAAGACTATCAGGATATAGTATATAATCCCAGAGCCGGATGAAGCAGCTATGATATATACCAATGAATGTTATAAGATCATATATCTAAGGGTCTATAATGTAAATTCCCGATGTATATCTAATAAAGTAATAAAATTTAAGTTAGTTATGGTAATAATTTATACTATATACCTATAGTATAAGGTATATGAATATACATAGTATTATATATAATATGATATATATACAATATATAGATTCTCAAGTATTAGTATAAATCATTCTCACCTATACTAAGTAAGACTAATTAGAACTAATTTAAGACGAAATTGGAGTAATATTTACTATAACAGGATAAGTAATCTATATAAATCCCATAAACAATATACACTAGAGTAATATTTTAACCCTATGTAATTTTAATTAAATTTAATAATATTATATTATATAATATATATATAACTAGGAATATATATATATTTAAACCTATATTTATAAATAATTAATCTTAATATATATATATAATTAATATAACTAAATTTAAATAATATTCATATAATCTATATATATAAATATATATAGGTATGTTAAGAATAAACTATACTAATACTCTGTATGGTATAGTCATATCCAAGAGGGGTTTTATCATTATAAAATAGGTATATATAATATAGTATAGTGATATAGTTTTAATAGTGAAATGAATAATAATAACCTATAGTTTTACTAGATACTCATAACAAGTATATATTAACAATATTTATAAATCTTAACAACAATAATTGGTATAAAATAAGTTGAAGATCAAAGTAGATTTTTTTTCCAGAGTTGTATGGTATAAAATAAGGGATAAACAATTTAGTAAAACATAATAGAGTGGTCATATTAGCTAATTTTAAATATTTGATATAGAAGGAAAATTATAATCTTCATAAGTTGAAAAACAATAATAAATAAAACTTTAAATAATTGTTCAAAAGAACATTAAACCTTACCGAGTGTCGTACTCTTTTAATTATTCTATACATCAGATTTATTATTAGATTTTCACCCTTTCAGGTATACACTCAAAAACCACATCGATAATTATATATATGTACTACTGACCTTTACTTAGAAACAGCGTATAGTAAGTAAGGCTTATATTATATCAATAGTATCTTATACGATATATGTATTAATATATTAATTATATTATATATTAGTAACATTGTCATAACATAACTATTATAATATAGGGTATACACCACTATGTATTATATATACTATCATACATCCTCACAGCACACTCGACACAACACAATGTTATTATTATTTATATATTAATAGTTATTTATATACTTTTGTAAAACATACTATATATTAATATATTATTAATTTAGACAATATATATATTTATATAGTATATAGGCCTATATATATCATAAATAAATATCATAACATATTTATATAATTATATTATATAATAGTTTAATAATGAATATTATTATGCTATAAGAATACAATTAAAGCCATAAGATAAATTAATTATAGAAATATGTTAGTAAGATCAAACAAATAGTGTAGTCAATATATTATATATAAATATATATAATGATTAAATTGACATCTTCCCCCCCCAGTAAGTAAGTAAGATATACTAGTATATATATTTAATTTATAAAATATAATATATATATAACATATTATATTATTATTCAACTGTTACCTTGAAACAATCTTAACTCCTAAGTAATATATACAAATAAAATTTAATGTAAGATCTCTTATATATTATGTATACCAATAGTTATTATATAGATATATAAATCAATCTATATATACGAAATTATTCATCCTCCGCAAAGTATAATTAAAATATTCCAATCATAATATCGTTATACTACTATTATATATATATATAATATAATAATATCATAATAATAATCATTAAGTATAGTAAACTCCTTTGCTTGATTTAACCTAGGTTAGTTTCAAATATTTATCTAGTTTTACGTTATATATTGTTTACTCATAATTAATCAGAGATATATATATATATATATATAGTAATTATGATATATATAAGTTTTATATGATAAGTATAGGTCACATATATAAGAGTCAATTATAATAGAATGAAATAACTCCATAGTCTATATATAAGAGTAATACGCTCATAGGTGTAATATATAAGTAATTATTATATTATATCTATATTAATATATATAAGGTAATATACTCTATATATATTATCATATAATAATATATAGAATTCTTATATATAGAATATATAATAAATAATAATATATATTATATATTAATATTATATTATTAACATATATATAATTATAATAATTAGTTATATTATACGTATATATTTATATATATACTATATATCAGTATAATTATGGTAATTATTATTATTATATTTAATAATTATAGATTTTTCACATTATTAATATTATATATATTCATAATTATTAATATATTAATTGATTTATACTTTATAGATAAGAGTAATTATAAATAACTCGTTGGGGATGTATATAAATACTACATATTACATATAAATAACATAAGGTAGTAAATATAAAAAAGTCCTAATATAAGTTATTTAAGGTATATTTTGAATTTTGGTTTAAAAATTATAAAAGTAAATTATA
Organism: Trachelipus rathkii; assembly: GCA_015478945.1. Taxonomy (NCBI): domain Eukaryota; kingdom Metazoa; phylum Arthropoda; class Malacostraca; order Isopoda; family Trachelipodidae; genus Trachelipus; species Trachelipus rathkii. The sequence continues at coordinate 20,427 of JABUQX010055864.1, forward strand.
TATTAGTATTTATTTTATATATATATATATAATATATATATATATATAATATATATATATATATATATATATATAGTATATATATATATATATATATATATATATATATACATATATATAGGTATAAACTAAGATTATATATGATATACTATTTACCCTAATATTATATATACTTATATATTAAATATAATACATAATTATAGTATATGTATATATTATATGGAATGAATAACTTATATTAACCAGTATTGTCTCTAAGGAGAACTATATTACTGCATTTATCTTGTCTCATATATATCTTTAAATATGAGTATATAATATATATTAATTTATTAGTATTCATTGTAGTGATACTATATTTATAGTATTAATATATTTTCTATATACTAATTATATTTAAAATATTATGAAACTATAATAATATTACTGATATATAATATAACGTAATGAATATAGTATCCATAATAGTAGTATTGCTGTTATATTATAGTATATATAAATGGACCCTGGTTGTTTTAATACGTGTATTTATTTTAGCGATAAGGCGAAGGATGCTGAGATTTGTTTTTCAAATTCTTTGATGAGATTATTATGATAGAAATGATGGAATAAAAATTAAATGGTTAACATTCACTGGCCAGAGACTAAAGTGAGAAGTATTTATTCACAATTAATTCCAAAATATGCCTTCAGATGTTAAATTTTAAAATTTCATTTGCAAATATGGAAATATTTGGACGAGTTCTTTCGTATGTAATTTGTTGTTGTAACTTCTTATTGCTATAGATGCAAAGCTATGTATGTGCACTTTCAACACTGACGTAATATGTTAATATTAAGCATATACATTCTTATTAGCCCAGAGGGAAATGTAGTATTTAAGTAGTATATATTATTAAACTTTGTAGATTGGCATTATCACCTCTGTATATAGTATAGTTATAATAGTTCATAGCTATATACTTATCTATAAGTTGATAATTATATATTTTGATATCTGGCTTTGATGAATATGCATTATTGAGTAGTATTATTATACTAATATATGTTAGATATTCTATATATATTTATAATAAATAAATATATACTAAATACAGGTATATTAATAAACCCCCACTATAAATCATATTAGATATATGTATTGCTAGACTACTATGAATAGCTAGGACAGTTTTTTTGTACAATCCCATTTTGATAGAACTTTACAGAATGAGCTATTTATATTATGATTACACTAGGCCTCATTATTTAATATAATACTATAATATAGTAGTATACTATATATATATATATATATACATATGTAATGAAATTTAATACTAATATTAGGTATATACTATATAATAATATAGTTATGTTTTTGCATTATTATTATTATTATCAGTATGAATATTACCCTTAGTTATAGTTTCGATATATATACCTAGTACTAGAATAAGATATTTATATATTATTATTACTTAGATTATATATATATAGTATGTATTCTTGAATAGTGATATCAGTATAATACCCTAATATATATATATATATCAATAGCCGACATGTCTTTTCAATATTTAAGTAAAAATAGTAATACTACATTATATTAATTATATGGTATTTATCCTCTAGGCATATAGTATATTTATAGTAATAGTTTACTAATTAGATATTTCATAAATATCTAATGATAGTTTCATAAATAATGTTTATACTCAAATATATTTTATTATTACATGGCAGGTCATGTTATATAACTAAATCATTTGCCTATTCTATAAAAGCACATTTCATTTTACTACTATATAATATAAGCTGTCACGAAATGAGCGAAATATGATAATTAGAAGTAAAACTAATAATATCATCATATATATATATATTATTTTATGACCTTATTATATAATATTTTCTATATATACAATAATTTTTAAACAAGAGCTCAAAATTGGCAACTTTGAGAAATGCGATAGTTATAAAAAAAAAAACAAATTTAATTTTTATAAAATTGGAAAATTTAATTTAAAAAATATCAAGGAATTATATCGCTTGGAAATTACCATACCTTGTTCATCAAACCACCATCATATCC
>JABUQX010055864.1:35000-38204 GCA_015478945.1 Trachelipus rathkii
TTATGTCAAGTAGATAGACTAAGAAACTGTGTTATTGATAAAGACATTAAAAACAACCATGTTTTTTTTAACACAACTAAAGGTACCAGAAAGTTCAGTGGTCTTTGCTTCAAGGCTAAACTCCCAGCATCATTTATTTGCTGTTAAAATTTTAAGGAGCAATGATGAGTGTAGTTATCAGCCTGAATGGATAGGAGACACAATAACAGGATAGATCATTAATGCAAAATTGAAAAACAGTTGGGGAATAGAAGAGAATTATGAGGAACATTACTATTGATAGATTTAAAGGGTAATGGTGGTTATTCACAACAGCCGTCATAGAACGACTGCAACGGAATTCAAGATAAGGTTACAAATTGAAGGATAAATATAGAAAGAAGGAAATTCGAAATTAAAGCTTTCGAAAACCTTTCGATATGTTTAGCGCCACGACAAAAGATTCACCGAAATGTGGAAGAGCAGAGAACCAAAAGTGAGCGAGAAACTAAAAAAGATCACCAGTCTATCATTCCTTTAAGAATCCATACTGGAAATCAGATATAAGATTAAAATTTTTAAGGCGTTCCTAAAAAATCTTCTTGTTAAAATTAGATTCGAAAACTTTGAGAAGAACAAAGTTTAAAGCGATAGGACGATAGTTGGATCGTTGTCTTGGGTTCCATTTCTTCAACAAATGCTGAATGAATGGACTCTTCCAGCAGGAGGGAGAGGTTGAAGTTGATAGGCAGTGAGAAAACAGTTTACCAGGATTGGGTGCAAGCTCAGAAGCACAAGTTTTAAGAATCACTTAGGGGATAACTTCAGAACTCCCCAACTTCTCAGCGATATATATATTATATATATATATATATATATATATATATATATATATATATATATATATATATATATATATACATGGGCGTAGGCAGGGGGGGGCAGGGGGGGCACTTGCCCCCCCCTAAATCTTGGCGAAAAATTATGAACCTTATATGTTTGCCAGACGACGTTTTTAAGGGTTTATTAGTAGAAAAACTGAAAAAAATACATCAATCGATAGATAATGAAGTAGTAATTACTAATTAATAACGTATTATATTATTTTTTCTAAAGTTTTAATGTGTTTTCCTTTTCATATTGGCTTAAAGTCAACTAGCTTTGTGCTTTTATACAGCTGGCTTCTTCTGACATTATTCTCCGCTAGAACTTTCAGTATGTCGATAGCATTTGGCGGCTGCCAAAGCTGTTAAATCAATCACGGAAAGCGTACCCGTTGATATTCAGCTGCAGACAACACATCAAAAAATAATTGCAGAAAATAAAAGAAATATTACAGCAATTTTGAAGACCATAATTTTTTGCGGAACCCATGACTTACCTTTAAGAGGTAAAGACCTGCATGAGGGAATTTTTGAAGACCTGATTAAGCTGCGAATAGAATGCGGTGATGTGGAATTGAAAGAACATATTCAAGGACAGAAGAATCCCGTCTGGACGTCTCCGATGATTCAAAATGAACTGATCAATTTGTGTGGAATTATCATAAAAAACATGATTGTCGCGGTTGCAAAAATTTTTTTTGTATCTACTCCATATTGGCAGATGAAACTGCGGATTTGTCAGGCAACGAACAATTATCTATAGCATTAAGGTTTTTCGATCTTGAAAAAATGACTGTTCGAGAAGAATTTCTGGGGTTTGAAGTTCTTGAAGTTCTTGAACCATTGCCAAAAAGATTGATTTGTTTTTAGAAAAGGTTTGAAGCCGAGTCTATGCGTTGGTCAGGGGTACGACAGCTGCGCAGCATTGGCAGGATAAAACATAGGGTTCAAAAGAAACTGCGGGAAAAATATGAAAAAAAGATTATATTTTCACTGTGTAAGCCATCGGCTTAATTTGGTCATTAATGACCTAAACATTATTCCGGAAATTTGAAATACTATTGCCACAATAAAAGACAAACTTTTTCAGAGACTCCAACCTAAAAAGAAAATACATTCCCAACTTGCCTAAACTTTGTGAAACCCGTTGGACTCAAAAATATCATAGCATTGCTATTTTCCATACAAATATGATAAAAATTGTTGAAGGCAACAATCAAACAAGAAAAACAGCTTTTCTATTATTCTGTTCGGCAACAAGACCCAATTTCATTATTACCTCTTCCGTAATAACCAAATATTTTGCTTTAGTTGAACCAGTGGTTAACATTATTCAAACAAAAAATATTTACCTTAAGCAGTACTCTGATCATATCCAAAGAATTTTGAAGGTTGTCAAAGACCAATGCAAAACTGCTGATCAAATAATTGCTGATCTGCTCTTATCCGCCAATGTTATTACTGCTGAGTTCTTAGTAGAACTTGCACCACCTAGAAAAGTACAATCTCAACAACATAAAGCAAATCATCCTGCTGAAACTTCTGCTGAATATTGGAAGCGTTCTGTACTTGTGCCTTATCTTGACTCACTTTCATCCTCTTTAGAGACTAGATTTTCAGAAAACAACGTGCCAGCATTTTATCTTTTTCATTTGCATCCGTTTCTTATGTTAGGTGCTCCCGTAGGCAGTTTGCGTGAGAAAGTAAAATTCATACCGAAACTGACTTATGGTATACCTTGTGGCTGGATAAAAAAATGGATAAACAAAAGTTGAAAGACTTGGAACTTACTGAAGTTATTAAAGAAGCCAACCCCTTTTTTCCTCAAATCAAAAACCTGTCTATTAATTGCAATGGTGCTACCGTGTTCAATCAGTACCATTGAAAGGTCTTTCAGCACTCTGCGAAGAGTAAAGACTTGGCTAAGAAAAACAATGAAGAAAGACAGGCTTAATGGACTATGTAGGATGAGTATTCATAAAAATTAGTAAGTGAAAAAATGAACGAATTGGAAGCAAATGTAATTGCGAAATTCGCTGAAAATCCAAGGCGTCTAATGCTAGTTTAGATTTAATATTAGTTACCACTCAGGACTCAGTACTAGCCAACCACCATAAATATTACTTTACGTTTCTCAAATAGGTATTTTTATTTTTACTCACCTCATGACACAAAATTTTTTAATTACAACTGTTGTAGACTTGTTATTTTATTTATTTTATAACCGAAGTAACTTTTTTATCCTGTGATATAACCCATAAGTCAAATCTTGCGTACACACACACACACACACACACACACACACACACACACACACACACATATATATATATATATATAT
>JABUQX010055865.1:0-30428 GCA_015478945.1 Trachelipus rathkii
GTTTTCTGTAGTGCAAAAATCCTACCCGAAAACAAGAGAAAAACATGTACGGCAAATGGTTAATCCATGCAGGCAAAGGTCAAATTTACTGCATCGTTGCGTCGATCCATATAGGTTAGGTTTGAGGTTTTATTTCATCGTCGATCCATATAGGTTAGGTTTCTGTTACTGCCCTCTAAGATCAGGTTATGATATGTTTGTAAAGTATGTATACACAAATCTATATATGAAAAAAAAACAATACGGAACATAATTACCCGAAACATTTTTTACCAACCTAAATATTGACGTATTAGCACAAAATGCGTTATTCTTTCTCTGCCAAAAATGAACGTTTTGACTTACTTTATTATAAAAAATTTTTAATATTTGGCAAACTATTCGTATCTTTCTCATCAGCATCTTAATTAAATTTAAAAGTATCAATACTTACAATTTATACAAAAAAATGAAATATATATATATATAGTATAAAGAGAATATTTATATATATAATAATATATATATAATATATATATATAATATATAATATATATTATATATATATATATATATATAATATATATAATAATATATATATATATATATATATATAATACCTATAATATATATATATATATATATAGTTGTCGATTCCGAAGTGGGTTTTATCCATATCGACTGCATGAATCCGAACATATTTTTAGATAAAAGATCAAAATAAAACTTTATTGTAATAAGAGCTTCACACCTTTAAAAATATTAAAAAACAAATCCTTTATTTATTTAAAATCTATATAAACTAACGTAACTTAAATTTAACTTTACTTACCTAACCAAAACTTAGGTTAGATCTCAGAGGACCAATCAGATTAGGTTTTAAAACACAATATGCTCCGTTATTGGATATAAATTCTGGTAATAAACTATATATAATGTATATTGGTTTTTATAATCGAGGCTACTATGGGTTTTTTATCCTGAAATATAATAATTATGAAAAAAAAATTGATTCGGCTACATTACTCACAGATAATTGACAAACCCCAATAATATATAAATATATAATATATATATATATATATAAAATATATATATATATATATATATATATTATATATATATAATATATTATATATATATATATATTATATAATATATATATATATATACTATATATATATATATGTAAAAAGTCCAGATATCCCGACACCTTATGAAAAAAAATGGGATGTTGCCAGTTTATGCTCTTAAATTGTAATTGGGCGACACTTTAAAAATAATTTACATGTTAAGAAAACAAAAATAAGATATTATATATATATATATATATATATATATAGTATATATATATATATATATATATATTATATATATTATATATATATATATATATTATATAATATATATATATCATAAAACTTAATTAAGCCAAACTTATATATACATCTATCTTTCATGCACATGTTGTAGCAACATTGAGTCGTCATGCTCTCACTCCCCTTTAAAGCGTATTCTATATATAAAACTATCAGCACCTATGCTCTCGCTCGAAGATTTTATCCACTCACACGGCTATCAACGCACATTTATTAAAGAAAAAGAATTTTCAACCTATGAAAATTCAAATTGCAAACAAGTCGAGAGGTCCGGGACAGTAATATGATTTAAATCTACTATATCAACTGTAATTTAACTCGTGTGACGTTACGGTTAATCAATATACCTTAATACAACCTTACGTAGTTTATATAAACGCCTACTATTAAAATTAATGGAAAAGAGTTTCTCCACGTCTAACAAATAAATAGCAATCTGCAAACATCCAATATTTTACAAAGGTGTCGGCTACTGGACCTTAAACCATATATAAATATATATATATATATAATATATATTAATATGATATATAATTATAGTATATATAAATATATATATTTACTATATAAATATGATATATATATAATATATATATATAGTATTAGTATATATGAACCATGTCGATTATCTGCCTCCACCTCCATATATACATATCGATTGTATGAAATCATATATATTATTCATAAATCCTTAGAAGTGAAAAATGCTTAAAAATATCAACATTGCAAGATAAACTCTCAAATTGCAAGTAGTGTCTCACACACACCTCTCACACCTCTAAAAAATATTTTTTAAAAAAAAAACAAATCTAATGTAAACTAACTTAAAATCATATCCATTCATCCTTCACTTAAACGATGTGCACGTTGTAAATCAGGTAAACCTAACTAAACTCTAAATATTAACTTTACTTAAACGTATATATAATATTAATTTCTTTTTATTATTATATAATTTATTTCGCATGCATATGTTAAAAAGAAAAAGCACCAAGAGAGCTGTTCAAACACTTTATATCGACTTACGTAAGATTTTAGAAAAGAAAATCTGGTTGAGGTTAACTCAATCGATATGAGCCATATATATATATATATATATATATATTATATATATATATGTTATATATAACAGTAGATATTAGTATATATATACATAATATACATAATATATAATATAGCTATATATATATTATATGATAGTAGTATATATATAATATATATAGTATATATACTATATAATACTAATTTATTTATTTTTTGGATACTGCGTATAACCAAACCCCATACTTTGGAAGGTCCCAAGCACCCCATACGAGCCTAGCAGGGATCCAAGATCTCGCCTGAGGGTTAACTGAGACTACCTAGGGGGTGGGAGCAAAGCGATTTGGTGGGAACAGTAAATGAAAAAAAAAAATCAGGAAGGAAACCAAGTGTCCGACTACTTATGAATCCATACCGTTGGGCCATGGTAGACACATAACTACTCATATATATAATAAGGTATATATATATATATAATATATATAATATATATATATTATATATATATATATATATATATATATATATATATATATATATATATATATAATAGGTAAATGTTTCGCTCCTCACGTGCATATCCTATTCTAATGAGGGAAACTTCTCCAGGTAAATTTCTAACCTAGGATCCGGATTGCGGATCGAACCACGGCACCCTTGCTATGCGGACCTATCGCTCTAGCCGATTGAAGCCAGATACTATATATATTATAGATTGTATATATATATATATATATATATAATATATATATATACTATGATATATATAATATTATATATATATACCCAAATATATATATATATATAATATATATATAATATATATTAATGACGTCGTCGAGTGTGGGAAGCAGTGGCGAAAAAAGAAGACAGGGTCAGAATGAGAGATTTTAAAGAAGAAGAAAGTTTGAAATGATTTGCAAAGGAAGAACGAAGTCTGAAGAGTCTACTTAGGAAGTGGTTTGACCATCTTTCAGAAGAGAGATTGTTTTTTTTTTTTTTTATTTGAGAGTAACTCTACTTCTACTTTACATGAAAGTAGTTTTTTAAGAATTCGGGATATTTCTAAAAAAATGCAACAATTTTATACATTTAAAATAATTTTATTTGGAATCTGGGATGGAGGAGCTACAAAAATTTTAACCTCATTTCTTTTGGTAACATAAATTTTGGTAATTATGAATATTAAAAAAAAAAAAGTAATTAAAAAGAAAGAAATTTAAGATATTAATTAATTATATTGTCAATATAAGAAGAAATGGAATATTCGAGACAGTCGAAACATATGAAGACTTTATTTCTTCGCATAGTTCTAGGGCGACAGGGTTAGCAACCCTGTCCTTATATACTTTTTTGCTTAGCTGAACTCCTGGACCAGCCATTGGAATCTTATGAAAGCCTAGAAAACGACGATCATCTGAGAGAGCTCTGGAGAAATTCTCAAACCATATGGAAGAAGATGCTAGTTGCACTGAAAGGGTGAAACCCTACCTGAGTGTATAGCTCAAGGACTGGTATCAAGAAACCATTGCACGGCCGAAAAATGTTTTTCTAGAGTGTTCTATGGATCAAGAGGTTTTGGGGCCAGAAAGAAGAAAAGGGCTGGTCAGAGGAACAGGCGAAACCATAACATGGAGATGGTAAATAATAAATATATATAATATATATATACATACTATATATATATATATTTTTTAATAGTATATATATATATATATATATATATTATATATATATAATATTATTATATATATAATAGCTATATATTAATATAGTTATTATATATATATTATAAATATATATTAATGATATATATATATATATATATACTTTATATATATATAATATATAGATATATATATATAGAAGATATATAACTATATATATATATATAGTATAATATATAATATATAAAATATGATATTATATATATATATATATATACTTATATATATATTATATATATATATATATATTAATATAATATTATATATATATATATATATATATATATATATATATATATATATATATATATATATATAAACCAACTAGAAAATCGCTTAAATAATTCACCTGTAGATAGAATATTCAGTAATTTCAACTACCTTCGGTTTGTTCATGTTAATGCTAAAATGTAAAAATTATTTTTTTTTTTAAGGGAAGTTTTTTGAAATAAAACTATTTGATATATGTTAATTTTATTTTTGCTATTGAATTACGAAATATAAACTTATAAGATTAATTTTTGTAAATATTTTATTCCTTTTACGTACTTTTGAAAACTTTACTTAATTCTGAATATCAAATCCAAAATCTATTACTAAAAATTTTGGTGGTAGAGATTTATTGAAGATTTAAAAGTGATAATTTACTCATCTTGCTATAGGATTCTTATTCATTTGCCTCTATAGACAATTTCCCATAGTTTAATATAAATTTTTTAGAAAGCTGTGGTATTATTATACATTACAATAGTATCATTTTTCATGTTTTTCAAATTTTGTGAATCGGCGATACAGGACCTATTAAATTTATAATTTTAAGTTTTTGTTACTAAAACAATCGAACAGTATGACTCTAAGAGAGTCTAACGTCTATTGTAAAGTAGGGTCCTTTACAATGAGACTTCACGTAAAAGCAAAAATGTCAGAATCCATGCAATTGGATGCCGTGAAACAGAGTTCAATATCTTACCAAGCAGGTAAAACTGCAGACGAAATAGCGAGAGATCTTAAGCTATTTTTCGATAGGAAATATAATTATTTTTGGCAGTGTGTAGTGGGTAATAAGATTGGAATCTGTGTTAATAGCATTTCCAACTGTTCCATAATAATCTCCATAAATAAACTTAACAAGGTTATCTTATTTAAAACTGGTAAGATCTTCGATAATTTAGACATTTGATATTTATATTTAATCATATTCTAATTAACTAAAAAAAATTGTTTTAAATAATTAAATTTTCAGAAAATATAACGTCTTCGACTATCAACAATCCAGTCAATAGGAATAGATGGATAAATAAATGGTAAGCAATTTAAATGTTTTGAGAAATTTAGAATGTCCGTTTAAATAAAAAAAAAAAATTAAAACTTATTCCTTAAACAATATAGTTGATCGTATTTAATTATATAATAGCAGCAAAACTAAAATAAAAAATTTAAATTTACCCATCTTTCTAGCCTGATTTGCTGTATAGATGAATTGGATCTTCTTCTCCATGACCCCACACAATAGCGTAAGCGATTCCAACTTAATCAGTATTAATCCTCTCAATTACCAATACAGATGTTCCTCTTGAGTTCAATATCCCAGGCACTTCTGATCAATACCTAGATCCATCTAATGTGTTTTTATTAATGTAAAAACGAAATTGACAAAACCTGATTGTACAGTTCCTTCCGGTGATGACCATATAGTATATACAAAATCAAATTTCCTGTATACATTCACCCAGGTTGAAGTCTATCTAAACGGAACTTCACTAGTCATCAGCTGCTAATTATGCCTTATAGAAGCTATACTAAGCATTTTTTTAATATCAGACGACCTAAACAATCTCACTCCAATCATTGGTTTTTTATAGTTCAAAGATAAGCCTGCCATATATAAGATAAAGCACTAAAGTATTAATAATACTTAAAATGAATTTTACAGGTCGATAAATGCGATTCTTCTTTCAAGAAAGACTCATTCTACCATCGTAGATACTAGAATCCTTTTAAACCGATCATAAATCCCTAATTCTCTTAAAAAAAAAAGTAAGCCTACTGCTACGGATTATGGCCCAGAATCCCTTGTTTCAATACTGTTGGATGCCTATCTCTAGGTAGAAAATGAAATTATCAACCACATAGCGTCATTTGAATATATTGAAAAGTCCTTTGAATACTACAGCAAAGTATCCTAATAAGAAGAGTTGAAAACCAAAATTAATTTCACTCAAAAAGGATTATCCGAAAAATCAAATCCCTAACATGGTGAACGAAATTTACCACAGAAAGGTAATAATAGGATTGTGGAACATGAAGCGTTCAACTCAAAAATTTATAAAAATCTACCCTATAAATTCACACCTTCCGGACTTAGGGGTATCAGTTACATGTGAATGGACTTCCTCACGGACGTGGTTATGAAATGTTATACAACGAGACCTATCTCTCTGTACTCGTTCTTTTTACGACTTAATACCAATACTGATCATGTAAGAATATAACCTCTTTCAATCTGAATGAAATATCCAAAGAATAGTATATATGCCTATGATCTCACAGCCGACCTTTCAGCCTGTAACGCCTATCATTTAAACATTTTGAGAAAGGGCACCATAGGACTAAGTCTCTCTTTTGAATCAAGTCTACAATCACCCATCACTGAATGGTCTATCTTGAACATTCCTCAACTCATTGAGATTGAAAGAGTACGCAACGTACTTTTGATATAAAGATGAATGAAAAGGAAGTAAAACGGTGTTTAAAAATGAACGATACGCCATTTTAGTGTATTCGATACCTAAATTAAACCTTAAAATTTGAGAAGGATACCTGCTTCGTATCCAATACATCCCCTCGTCACATCACCTCAACAATACATTCGGCTTTCTGTTAACTAGGCAAAAAACGATACTGTCACATAATTGATTTTTCTTGATTATCTAAAAATTAATTGAATAATCAATATATCAACGCTTATTTTAAATCATAACATGTTAAAGTATGTAAAAACTATGTCTTACCCCATTTAACCCTTAAATTAATTAGGAGTCCAATGTATTAATTTCATTATAATCTTTTAAACAATCTAATGCTTTAATAAACGTATAAATATATTCATGCAAAAGAGTTGTAAGTCCAAGACTTATTAGTTTTCTGAACTTTTCTGTAAATACAATAAAATGAAAAACGCGAATTTACTACCCTTAAAAGTATATACATATATATAAATAATATTAAAATATATATAATATATTATATATATAATATTATATAATATATAATATAATATATGTAAATATATTATATATATAAAATGTCTATTGAAAAGTAAAATGCTAATTTAAATTTCCAATTTAATTTATAAATTTTTATAATAAAATTCCCTTTATATTTTTTTACAGAAAAATTATTTTGAAGATTAATGAGTTTTTTTCTTACATCACAATTTTTAAATAAAAAAAACTAAAAAATAAATAAAAAATAGAAAATATAATAATATTTAAATAATGTAAAAATAATATATATAAAAGCAATAAAACAAAAAATAAAAATAATAAAAAAAGCATACTCTAAACGGGTTTTCATTGAAGCTCTTAATCAGCCCAAATAACAAAAGCCGACTAACCTTAGCAGCAAGGGGCTTAGTATGCTTTGATTTTACTGTTTTACTGCTTTAAGGAATGTAATGTATATGAGTTAAAGCAGTAAAGTCAGTAAATCAGTAAAACAAAGCCTACTAATCCCTTTTGTTACTAAGCAACAGCGTTATTGATTTAACTGTTTTACTGCTTAAGGTATGTAATGTAATATGAGTAAAGCAGTAAATCAAGAAAGCAAAAGACAAAGCCCAGATCTACCCTTTCGAAAAGACAAAGTAAACTATGAATGGAAAAACAATTGTTTCGCCACTGTTTGTATTTGTTTGTAAATAAAAATTGTTTAAGTATGAAGTAAAACATGGAATGACCTCATAATATAGTGAAAGAAAATTGCTTTGAATATTTACAATTGATATCAAAGTTATCGTCGCCGGTAAATGCAACTGCGTGCGACGCGGCGGCGGATACGGCGGAAATATTGCGCCGGCCGGGCGCACAGCGCGTTCGCGTCCGGATCTGAACCTGACGGATCAGCGGAATCCGGAAACGTTGGTTACACTGCCTCCAAAGTGTATCTCCTTAGATATAATTTCTGTCGTGAAATAAGTGTTAAAAAAGACTAACTCATCAAGTAGATACTCCTGAGCAACTTGTAAAATAACACCAATCGATAATCACCCTCATAAACCTTATAACCTAGGGGTAGACACAATATTAGGGCTATTCTAGGCTTCAGGGGAGGCTAGAAAAGCCTTGAAAAAAGTGGCACTCAGTTGGCAATAGTGGCACTCAGTTGGCACATGTGGCAACTCACCGGCACTTGCCACTACAGTTGCTACAAATGTGACATCACTGGCAACCATTGGCAACTCATTGCACTGATGCACCATTGCACTCACCTGTCACTCTATTCTAATACTTTCATAGAACACTATAAAACACTCCTAACACCCTATACGTGATTGGGGAACCCATACAAAGAGTTGAACCATCAATAAATCTGAAGTCATCAAAAGCGAACCATCAAATATAGGTGACATCAAAATGAACCTCAATATAGTGCCCATCAAAGATATACTATCAAGATAGGCACATCAAAGCTGAACCAATAATATAGGCCATCAAAAGTTGAGCCATCAAAGTTGTTGGGGCAGATGTAGGCTATAAAAAGATTTGAGTCAATCAAAGTTCAGCCATCAAAGCTTTGAAGCCACAAAGGTTGAACCATCTAAAGATTGAGGCAACAAAGATAGTCACAAAAATGAGCATCAAAGTTGATGCATCAAAGTTGAGGCAATCAAAACTGAGCATCAAAATTGAGGTATCAAAAGCTGAAGGGCATATCAAGAAATATCGAGTGTGTTGTGTTGTAAAGTCTGTGTTAAGTAAGTGTAAGCATGTCTATGGGTGAGTGATAAGTGTCTATAAGTAATGCATGGGTGTATAACGTGTCATAGGTGTAAAGTGACCATATGTTAGTTTGTTATAAGTGTTTATACGGTATGGTATTGTGTAGTAGGTGTAGTGTGTATTGTATCAATGGTAAGTGTGTGGTGTGGTGCTGGTTGTAGGTTGTAGGTGTCCTATGTATGTTTGGGGCGTAGGTGAGGTGTAAGTGTAAGTTGTCCCAGGATGATGAATGTCTATAGTGAATTCGTATGTGAAAGTAATAAAGGTGTGTATCTATGAACGGGATGTTTGTTGTGTAGTATTTAAGGGTGGAGGTAAGTGATATAAATTATAATAATTACTATAATATATACATATAAATTATATATATATAATATAGTTATATCTATATATATATTATATCATATATTATGATATTATTATATCAAATTATTATATAATAAATAACTGTAGGACACGTTCCATTACCAGGTCAGGTACCTACATACCTCATGTTAGCACAAGTTACCTACAGCAGAGTAGGCCGCGCAAGTATCGGACTAGAGTATCAATTATATGACCACTAATCCCATATAACAAACCTATGTAAGAATGTCAATTGTCAGCCTTGAACGGTATGAAAGGGCCGAAATATACAAGCAAGACCAGAAATAGTCAAGGCCAAAAAAATCAAAAAAGGGCTAGCCCCTAAAGGGGGCCAAAAATAGGAAGGGAGTACTACGCGTTGCTACTCAAGACGTCTGGCGCAAGCCTAAACCAAGTCTCCAAAATTGTACCGGTAAATACACAAGGCGAACCTCCTCATGTTGACCTGCTTACTATCTTATCAATCTATTGTAGATACTTTGTTTGAAGTTTTAATTAACTGATAAGTAATCAAAGTAGATATTCTACATAGATCAAGAATTTATCTAAAGGAACTCTATCAATTAGTGTTATTGCCATTATCAACTGATTCTAACCTAACCTAACACCAATCCTATACTTCGAACTTAACTTAACTTAACCTAACGCTTGCAAAACCAACTAAACCTAACTATAAATCTCAAACAAACCTACCTAACTCACTCAACTAACTTAACTTAACTTAACTAAACTTAACTAACTTAACTTAACTTAAACAGTTATGAGACTCTTTGTTCCCTCTTTTCATAATTTATCTATTTTCTCTTTTCTAGTAAGAATCTTGTACTGCGTAAATCATTTTTATAGTCAGCTTTTAAATATCATCGTATATCATTTTTTCTTAAATTGAAAATTTCTAAGCTGGGATTATTGTTCCTATTCGTCTTTGGTTATAAATGTTATCCTTACATTCTTCCGTTTATAGTTTTGAGTATCACTCACTAAAATATATTACAATATTTTGAAAATCTTTTTCATTCATATTACTAAACCTTTTTCTTTATTAATAAATGATTTTTCTTATCACTTTAGAATTACTCTTTCGTTACCTACTTTAAAATCGCCAAGTTACAAAGGAAACAGTTTTCCTATTGTGAAAGCGAGTTAATATTATTGCTATTAATTCTTTTCTGCGGTATTCTTTATTGTAATGAACGTTATTGCTATTGCTAAGCAACCTACCAAACTGTCGTTGGCTGCTTCGATTTCTTAGTTGCAGTTTAAATAAATAATATATTTTATATTCTATGGTTGGACTCCTTTAACTTCGCTTTTCCAGGTACAAAATACACATAGTCTTTGTTGCAATAAATTCCGCGATGTACATCCGCAAATATTCCACAATTCTCACTCTCACTCTCTCTCTTAGCCCTACATTAAAATTTATTATATTACAGTTATGTTAAGCAGTACCTTCTAGCTAACTTATCATCCGATTGTCACGTAACCTATAGCTGTAGAGTTACTATTTTGCCCAATATGCTAGGCAAATACTCAATCACTTATTTCTCAATCTATATCTTATTGTTTTCTCCCAGTTACTATTGTAAGATCATCTCTTTTATGGTGCATATTAGTGAGTTACCCTATATCATATTAATATTTTACTTATCATTAAATCCTCAAAGTTTTATTTTTATTACATTTTTAATATTAGCGTGTGAAATGTTTTAATCATGTATGCATTTTGATTTTTAATAATCCTCTTTGTTTGACAAATACTCTCGTCTGTCTCATATTTTTTAGAGATGTGAGGTACTCGCTAAATTTCAAAACCTATGTTATTCCTCTCCGCATATCTCTGAGTGTGTGATGAGACCACGTGTTTCGAATGTCGCTGCACTGTGTCTCTGAGAGAGAATGTATCCGTGATCTTACTCTAGCAGACCGGCAGTATCGGTTATACATACGAATATTCCGGAATTCCGAATTAATCACTCTTGTTGTTTAGAAAAGTCGCTATGAATTTTTCGAGCAAATATATCGCACATCTCGTAATCCTCACTGACACTGGCTCTCACATAATCTGCTTATAATCTTCATCCAAGTCTAATACGAGTATCTTTTGAATCCCGAATCCGCGAATGCCGGAATCCCGGATTCGAATCCGAATCCGGATTCGAACACATAATTCCACTTCCAACAGATTCTCTGTGGTTTTTCTACTATAAACTAAAATATAAAAGGAATATAATAACCCGATATCGGTAGGACAAGGCTTCCTTAGACAAGTACCTAACATCAATATATATTATCTTTTTCATATATATATGTTTAATATTGCATATATATCAAAATAAGAAAATTGTTTTATATTGCAATTTATCAATTATATAATATTTTTAACTCGAGTCGAACATGATATACATATTTATTTCCAATATTATTATTTAAATTATCTCTTTTATATATAAATGTATTCAGTATATTTTCCTCTATAATAATAATCTCATATCAATAATAATATTCCATACTATCTTGATAATAAATACAGCTATATCGATGAGTATTCACACTTGTTTAAGTCTATTCTATCATCGTTGGATAGTAAGTGCATAGTATAGTTATTCTAATATTTAGTATGAGAAAATATGATTTATATATATACTCATATTAACATAGTTTTATATACTATGTACCGTATTTACATATTACTTACTACTATTGATAGCAAAATATTCATATAACTATACTAAGTATTATAATCCCTCCCGCTCTATATTACTGTTTCAATAATTATATAGTATATAAGCGTCTCCCACTACCGTGAGAAATAGCCTATACTCACCTCAATTAGTATATATTATCTCCTACTATTATCTATCTTATACTTATATATTAATATATATATAATTATATATTACTATTATAGTACTCATTAACCTTCTCATCGTTATATATATTAAGTTCTAATATGTGACATAGTATTATTAAGAGTCTCTACATAAATATTTAATGAAATACTTAAAAAATAGTACCGACTGAGCTTTTATATATAATAATTATATACTTACTAATTAAATATATATAAGTTCTATGTATATCTATACTAATGAGTAGCAGTTGAAGAATTATTATATATACTCTATATATAAATAATTTATACTCTATTCACTCATTATATATTAATTAACTACTATTCTATTTTGAGTATGCTTTATATCACGCTTAATATGATGTTTATATATAGTACTATTAATTAATTTATTAGATAATATATATATACTTAATTATATATTTACTACTTATCCGTGTACTGGAGTATACCTATTATTCACTATTATATATTATACGAGTATTAAATATATATATGTATAGTAGTGCGCCAGCCAGTTTCCCATTGTCCGCTCTCATGAATAATATCATTCGAAAAATGTCTATTAAACGTTACTGCTATCTAAAGTACACAAGGAGATATAATAGTATAGCTTGAGGATACCTCGCGACTCTGTAGTTCCTAATATTTTATGTGGTGGGTTTGGAAAATGCTATAAAAAAGATAGATTACTAAAAATAATAAAGAAAAAAACATTATATTCTCAAGATAACTAACCTCGAGATATATTCCTATCCATAGTACAAACAAAAGCAGAATGAAGCAATTTTAGCGAGCAATCCTGGTTATAAAATATGTATATAGATTATATAGGAAAGGAGGAGGGTAAACAAAATAAATTAATTTAATTTAATTTAAATAAATTTAAATAAAGATAAATTGAGTGGCAATTATTGTTTTTTTAGGCGAGGCAGGGGACATAGTATAGTATATATAGTTTTTTTTGTAAACGGTGTTACACGGGCATAGTAGAGGGCATTCGAGCGGCAACGGGAACACGGAGGGGGACGTTCTCTCGCATAGCCCGTAAGGCTGGAGGGGCAGAGGAAGCCCTCCCAGCGACTCACCCAAATAACAATATGTTAATTTTATATCGACTTGTCAGTGCTTGAGGTAATCACCGAGACTCGACTTCCAAGAAGGGAGGTGTAATTTACGGTATATCCCCTATCACCTACATAGGTTCGTTAGTTCTTCGGCAATAGTGGCCGAGAGTCACTTTTCTCATCACAACGACATCCAAACGCTAACTCGTGGCGTGTAGTAACTCCGCTTCGGGTATTCTTTGTAATAATAAAAAAAAAAAGCAAAATTTTAATAGTATAAAATATTATTATTATGTTTCAAAATGCATTAATTGCAATTAATAAAAAAGTCTTAAAAATATGGGACAGGGAAATAACATTACGGGCATATTCATTGATTAGTGTCACAGTATTTTTCTTTTTTTGTTTTTTATTCCTTCTTTATACCTATGCTGAAAATTAATCTCACCGTAGCGATGTTTCAATAATGTATTCCTTTTCTCTGTTGTTTTTCTCGTTGTAGTTTTTGAGATATACGGTAATCTTTTTTTTTTTTACATTTTCCATGTCCCATATAAAAAAAAAAAAGATATACTTTCCGTCTTTCCCAAATGAAGAAAGAATGGGACCAAGCCACTTCCAGGCAATGTATTGCCGTTTTACTGTAGCATTTATATTAGTCTCTTCTCACAACAGATACATCATGATTGGCACTCACATGGAAACGCTGACTATCATATACTTATATCAATTATAGGGTTCAATAGTATATATACTAATCTAATCATATCTACTCTACTCCTTATTATACTATATATATATAAGATCTATCATAATAGTAATCATCTATATGTGATAGTTATATATATAATTATTTGTATGACTCACAAATCCTTTAATTAGTACAATATGTCCTTATTATGTCACTTAGTCTATACATTACCAATAATTATTATTTATTATTCACTTTGACCTCCATATGGCCAGGCGTCTGGAAGGATTCAACAGACATCAGAATCATAATCTACTTAATGACATAAACAAATGATAAACGCGAATACATCTCGCGCTATGGACATGAACGCGTCGCAAACTGCTGGCACCAGAACGGAAGGTTGTTACAAAAATGATTATATATGAGCTGGATACCTGATAAATGGACATATTACAAGATATATAGATTTGAAGGTATTCTTATTAGTGAGATAGCTCTTAATTAAGTGTGGGAAATTACTTCGGGGTATATAATAGTCATATATTATGATTATTAGGTGCACTTGGCTATATTGGTATATCGGGCCTGTCCTATCTATATATACTATCTTATATAATACCTATATAGTAGTATCAAAACTGAACAATATTAGCTCGCTCAGAGAATTATAATGGAATATAATTCAATTTTATGTTTTTGTTTGATTCCACGTAAAATTTCACATAGGAAAAATGTAAAAAAAATTTTAAAAATTCATTTGTCTTATTACGGCACCACCTAAGGAGGGCATCGAGGTCACCAGACGGGGAACATAGGGTGTGTGAATGTTATTTTATTCACATGATCCACCGTAGGTAGAGAGAGTGGACGGAGGTATACCCACCGCTGTACATCCTATACAATAGACCTAAAAAGTACGGGGGTTCTAGTCAATGAGAGACACGCGTGACACGTCCTCACGGAGGGGGGAAATAAATCCTTAATCACACCCGTAGTATTTCTCACCGGAAAAGGCTACGAGAGACCCCGATCCTGCGTCTATCGGGGCGTGTTATTATGATATAATATAGTATGATATATATATATATATATATAATATGACCTCTAGGTGATATTCAAATACCCATAATAACACACAAATACAAAAAAATCTTCAATGCTTTCTTTTATTTTCAACGAGAAACCAATAAATAAAGGTACTCTAAATAGGCTCCTAAATAATAATTATACTTAGTAAACTTATTAATTTTTATAACAATATTTTTTTTATGTTTTTTTGATTGTGTTTTACTTTATCCTATCATATGAACAAAATTTTACGAGGTATATCCATAAAAATGTATTTATCCACTTTTCGCTGTAGCTATATGTCAGTTTTTTTAGAGATATTTTTTTTTATTTTTTTTTTTTTTTTTTACATTTCTGGTACAGCATTGAACCAAGTCTATTCCATGCAATGTATTTATATACCGTTTTACTGTAAGCATATCAAACTAAGTTTTTTTCAACGATTAATATTATAACTAAGCACACTGGCTAATCCAAGCGCTGACCTCACTAATAATCACTATACTAATATAATATATTATTAATATTATCAGTTATAATAACAAATACTATAATAACTTAATTATTAAAACTATAATATATATATAAATATAACGTATATGATAAATATAATTATATAGTAGTATCTCTATTATCGACTATATATATATATATATAATATTAATGTATATATTAATTATATATATTATTATATAATATATATATATAATAATAATACTATATAAGTATAATACAGTGTTGAGTAAGCCCGCAATCTTATATAATCGTATAAAAATTATATTGATTATTATATTCGATTCTGCACAGCAAAATTCGTAAGAAATAATTGCGATTAACGCACTAACCGTCAAATAACGCATATTGCTGAGTTAGACATATACCTAGCGGATATGCGGGTCTAGGCAACGCCACTATCAATTGTACGTCAAAACCCGCAAACTTTTGTTACGTTAAATATATATCTTAAA
This sequence comes from Trachelipus rathkii, assembly GCA_015478945.1. Taxonomy (NCBI): domain Eukaryota; kingdom Metazoa; phylum Arthropoda; class Malacostraca; order Isopoda; family Trachelipodidae; genus Trachelipus; species Trachelipus rathkii. Next base: position 16,144 of record JABUQX010055865.1, read on the forward strand.
AACATATAATATTAATATATAAAGAGAATAATTAATATATAATAAATACTTTATATTGTTATACTGTATTAATATAAATATATTATATATATTATTATATTAGTAAAATTATTAATATATAACTATAATGTATATTAATTATATATATATATGATATGTATATATATTATAATATAATATAAATATAGTAGTATATATATAATATTAAATATATATAGATATATTATATATATTATAATATATAGTATATAATATCATCTTATATTCATATTATATTACTGATGATGTGATTCCTGGATATGTTTCAAATAATGTATTGATACTGTCTTGCGGCATGCGATCTTTAAAGAGCGATGAGGAGTGCGGAAATAAATTGTACCGGATCTATAAAGTTCAGTATATGATGAGAATGCGGCATGTATTATGGCTAACTTTTTGAATTAGATTTGAAAATTGAAAAATTATATATATTTATAGTGAATTATAGTATATAATATATAATATACTTATATATGAGTATTATTTTATATATAATATAGTGACAATATTATAGTTATAATAAAATAATATATATATTAATAGTTTAATAATATAATATATAATTATATATATATATATATAATATGCAACTCACAATATATTATATTTAAATAAAAATGTTAATTTAAAATATTAATATATAGTAAATATATTATATATATATTTATTTAAGATTAGTAGGTATATAGTTCAACGTGTGTCACTTCCACTCACGTCAGAGCCCTACTTATTCAAGGAGGGGTGTTGCAGCACCTCCAATATTTCAACTCACTAACGCAAACTACTCAGGGTGAGCACAGAACCGTGTCAAAGGCTTTAAGAGGTGAGAGAGATTAAATGTGCAGCAGGAAAAAGCAGAAGATATGGAGTAGAATTCCTCAGACAGAGGTGCAGGAATGACCAAGGAAAGCACCGGCGAGAGGCGTGAAAAAGCCTGGAGTTACAGATATGCAGCTACAAAACTGCTATGCGCGAAACAGCACCCCTTTGCTACGAGGCGGCTCGTAAAGGTGGTGGTAACAGCGAGTCGATAAGCCTTCCCTGCACGAGCACCTGCGCTGCGGTTCCTATAGAAGAGAGATAAAGCTCCAACATCGCGCCGTAAAGATAAGGGTCAGTGAACTGGAAGGTTGCAGAACAGGTTTAATAAGACCTTTTGGCCTTGTTGCCATCAAACCCTGTAGTTGCGCAAAAGCCGGTGTGAAACCAAGAGCACCCCCGCTGAATATACGAGAGCACGTACTCCATAAAAAGGTTAGTTGAGGCCTCTTGTAATAGGAGGGAGGGACATACTATTCAAAGGCACTACTTCTTACCTTGGGCACGGCAGCTTGAAACAAGAACTCCGTTATAAGACCCGAAGATGAGTTCAAAGCAGTCATGAATGAATTGTGAAGTGTCTCAAAGAATACAAGTGTGTTCTATATAGAGCTTTATAGTATTAAGGCCAAGGATGTTTGATATTGTGCGAGCAGGTGAGAGACGGAGAGAAGCACGTACGACCCGAAAGAGATAGGAAGTTAGACGGTCTTGGTAGACAAAGGGAGATTTGTAGGAGTTTTGGTTTTTAAAGAACTGAATTTTGACAAAAATAGAAAAACGACCAAAACCAAAAATTTCCATTGAGTCTCTACATGGCATCGAGAAATAGAAGATATCTCGAGAGAGAAAAAGATTAAGATCTACTAGGAGGGTGTAAAAGGTCTGAAAGAAGTGAAGGAAGTATTATAGAAGTTGTGAGGCAAGAGATTATGGAGAGGAGTAGGAGTTGAAGAATGAAGGAGTCTAGAAGTCCATAACGGCTATAGTGTATACACGAGTGATGTATGACTTTAGATGTGCAGTGAAAGAACATATTATTTAACAGGAACACTATTCATAAATAAAGTAGGAGAAACAAAGAAGAATCCTGCTAGGAACTCCACTACTATTTGACAGAAAAAAGAACAGCCGATATTGAGTAATCTGAGAAAAGCTAGACATAAGTAAGCAAAGCAGTAGGAGAGACACATGGCAAAGGAGGGGAGCCTTTGGTAGAGCAGTGACTCGGTTCTCATCACTCCGGATCAACAACTAAGCTCTTGAAATTAAAGTTGTCATGCGCACACCATAACGCAAGTCTCTTCACGTATATTTCCTTAAGGGCATGGAAATACCATAAATTCGGTTACATAGAAAAGTCACTAGCGACTGCTTAATGTGACGCTCAGTAGAATAATATTAAATGTTCCTCTCGAGCTCCCGAGAAGCGAGATTATCTAGAGGCGCATAGCGGAAAAAGAAGCTATGAATAGAGGTCTCTCCAGATGATCTAGAAAGGAGAGTTGAGAAGGCGGTTTCAAAGATCTTAAGATAGAATACAAGTGAAGAGGCTTATATATATTAAAAATTGTGTAATTTTTTTAGATGGATCGGAGCGGCTTCCTTTTTTTTCGGAACAGGTTGGACATTATGACATTGCTTCTCAAGTCAATATAAAGAAATTATTAAGTTATTGAGACACGAGAATATGTTTGAACGAGGGGCGGGGGTCAGCACGAAAGCACACTCCATCAAAACTCAGGGGAGGAATGCATCCTGGCCACCCGCCTTAATTACGTTCATAGAAATGATTTCAGTGAGCCCATGCCCCGATCAAATGTATATCACAGGCACTCTCCGCGCACCAGGACACCTGAAGAGAAGACAGGAGGAGGAAGGAGGAGTAAAACCAGAATCGTCTAGGGTTGACTTAGAGGAAAATTTATAGGAGGCCGAAGAGACTTTCCTTTTCAGTTGGAGAATTAGCAACAGAACCAACAGATATAGTAAGAGGAGGAAAGACAGATTTTACAGAAGTTGTTAGAGATAGTTTTTGGGCAAGAGGCCAGAGAAATTTATCAGTAGGCAGATCAAGGAGCGAGGTTAGCGCACTTTCCTTTTGATGAAAGCCCAACGCCTTTGCTCGACGAAGAGAGTATATATCGGTCTATGGCGGAAAACTGAATTTTTAGCTGTATGAAATTTAGCAAGAGTGATAGAAGAGGCGAGAATTTTTTTCCACCCGCGATAAAGCACTGGTCCTCTAGCCTGAAATGACCAGAAAAGCATTTTCATACGTATTTGATACCCACTCGGAGTTGATGAGGATAGAAGATTTGTGAGAAGGAATGAACGCTGCTCATACCGCAGTCAACTAACTATATCAGTTCCCAACTTAAATTCGCGCAGACACCCTCGAAGATAGCACCTAACGAGTCAAAGTCAGTTCATTTCAATTATAGCTAGCGTGAAGTGACGCAAGCCCCCAAATCGGACACAGATCAAGAGTGCCAGGAAAAAGAACGCATTATATAATATATATAGTAATATATCAATTTTTTACGAATTAAATATATATATCTAATATGTTATTAATTATATTATATAATAATATAATAAAAATAAATAGTAAAAAAATATATTATAATATACATTTCTATTAATATAATATATATTATATTAATTATATATATATATATATATATATATAAAATAAAAAAAAAAAAATATAAAAATAAAAAAAAAATAAAGTATTTTATCGTATAGATATATCAAATCTATATGAATATTATATATATTAATAATAAGGTATACCTGTGATGTCAGGTGAGTAAGTTAATATAATAATTATAACTATATATATAAAGTTTATTTATATTTAATATATAGCTATAACTATAACTATAATATATACCATATTATATATCATATATATTATATATATAAATATTACTAGTATAGATATTGTCAATATTATATATTATGATAATATGATATATATTAAATATATATATATATTATATATTTATATAATAGTATAATATAAATATATTATCTATTCGTATTTATATATGTTATTGATTATATACTCGGATATAATATATTAAATTAAGAATAATATATATTATATAATATTAATATAAGTAAATTATTATATATGATAGTTATATAATAATATATATATATAAGTATGATATATAATATATATATTATATATATATTATATATGATATTAATATAGTATAATATTAATATAATAATTATAATTGGGTATCAGTCCTGTTCCGAGGCATCTAACAAATTAGGGGTTCGTTTGGAGCAAGTGGATTTTCGGGATAGACGAGCTTTGCAATGAGTGAGTACCTGTGTCCCTATATTTACTAGCCAGAGCTCCGTGAGTTATAATTATATAATATTTATATAATATATATATGAGAGAGTAAGTATATTATATATATAATATATAAAATAAATATTATTAATTAATTATATTATGTATATAAATATATATATTAATTATGTATTTCAAAACTAATAAATCAAAAATTCAAATTTATAAGCAACATTGACTAAGTAAATATAGGACTTAGATAAAATTAGATGTCCAAATAAAAATATTTGAGTTATATATAATATGCATATTGTTATTAAATTCTAAAGTAGGCACTATGATAACAGATCCTCAACATCCTCATTTTTTCAAGAGGAAGCGGATCGTGCTGGGATGATATGCTCGGAATATTCACAATTATATGAGCACATATAGCGGATTAGTTACGCCAATTGCACGGATTAGCACAGTAGATGTCGATGCCCATTAGCACATAATATATATATATATATATTTATAGTATAATATATTATATATATATAATATATATATATATATATTAATATAATATATAATATATATAAATTTATATATAATAACCTATAATACGTAGGTATAGTATATTATATGACTATACTATACTGTATTATATATCATTATAAGTATCGTATATTAACTGGTATATTATAATTAAGTAAGTATATATAAATAGTATATATATATATTTAATAGTATATATATATTAGTATATATATTAGTATGAGAGATTAATATATATTAATATATTACTATAATCATATATATTAAATAAATTTAAATAACCATAGATAAGGTATATATAATAATAAATATATATATTATAAATATAATATTAATCTATGCATATCTTATTATAGTTATAAACTCTATTATTAAAGCTATAGTACTATGTATATAATTAATATATTATATAATAATATAATAATGTATAGTATAATATTAGTTAATTATATTAATTTTATTATATATAGTATTATTACTATATATATAGTTATATTATAAATATATTATATATATATATATTAATATACTAGTAGTATAATATGAGTATATATTTAATTGATACTCACGTATTAAGTATATAGTATAATATATATATGATATATTATTATATATTGTTTTAATTCAATAGTTTAGAAACTATAGTAATATACTTAATATTTTTATAAATTAACTATAAAAATTTATATATATATTATCTATTTTAATTTATATTTAATTCATATATAAATGTATTTTACATATACATATAATATAGATAAATGTAATATATATTATATATAGCTATATAGTAATGAATATAAGTAATATAATTATATAATATTATATATGATATATAGTAGATAATTGTATATTACTTATAGATATAATAAATATATATATATATTCATATTTATTATATATATATTAATATATATATAATAATATAATATATTATACTATATATATTAATAATATTATATATATATACAATCATATATATGATAGTAATTTAATTTATATATATACATTATATATACATTTATAAGTATATAATATATATATATATATTAATATATATGATATACTACATATATATATATTAATATATATATTATATATATATATATTATATATATATATATATATATATTATATTATATTTATATGTGTGGTGTTGTGTGTGTGTTAGGTGTATGTGTGTGTGTGTATGGAAATTCACAAAATATATAAGCTAAGTCTATATATCTTAAGGATAAGTTTATCTTACTCTACCTCATATTAGATATGTGACTAATTGAAAGAATATGTGATCATATATAGCTAGGTAAACTGTAGATAAGGGACTTTTTAGCCTTGTCAACATTATTATTAAATTTATTATATATAGTACCGTTAATATAATATATAATATATATATAATAATATAATATACACTTAATTACCATATTAAATACGCTCATAATATATCAGATTCGATATCATAGGTAACCTCACCTTCTAGTTTGGCTTACATACCATCAAAAAAATTCTTGGTTAGGAGTAATAATAGCCAGGGCGTTTTTGTGATAAAAGACTTCCTCTAACAGTTTCAACTTCTATATTATATATATCATAAGCATTAGCCAGAGCATAGCTAACAGTAGCGATTAATCTAAATTATCTATGAAACAATATTCGACTATAATATTATAATATATATCTAACCTAATATATATATATAGGTCTACGTACTTATAGTGATAGTTTATATTATGAAGAAAGATCTCAAATCTATTGAATTTAGAAGTAAATAAAATATAGGCACCGTACAAGTAGAAATATCATTATATGATATAGTATATGAGAAATAGTTATAGGTATCAAATGGGACCATTTAATAATCGGCATAGGATGCAAATATATTTATTACTTGTACGTTTTTCGTCAAGAACACAGATCTTACATTTTAGTACCCAAGGAATGATAGAATATGATATAATCTTTTACACTACGTAAGGTAGTTAAGTATATAATAAAAACACATCATATTTTATAATCAGTTAATAGTTTAGAATTTATATAGTAACTAATAAATTATTATAAGCTGCATGAGCGTCATAGCTATATTATATATTATTAATTTAGTTATAGATATATATATATTATATCATATATAAGCCTATATAGTAAGGTTGAATATATATACAAAATGATTATATTATAACATGAAATTTAATATTTGATACCTTATCAAATTTTTTTGTCTTCCCTTAATAACAATCGATATATGTCCTACTAAACTATGTTGTTTAAATACGTTGCTATATAGTATATCTACGAGTGCCGGTATATAATTAAGTATTGAATACTAAACTCCTTTAATAATACATGACTAGATAGAATCAATCATATGATTTTTAATATTTTGGTTAATATGTATAGCAAATAGGATGTGAAGAGTTTTCAACCTGATAATGGTGAAAGTAATTTGCTTAAACATTATAAATTGCGTCTGACAAATAGTCACGCAATTCGCACTCTAATTTACATAAATAATTTAGCTCAGTATATATGATTTAGCGCTAAATATTTATATAGCAACCTATAGCATAATACTCATATAAGCAAAACAAAGAAGATAACCTAACAAATTGCGTTATATTTTTTATATGCCAATGTGCGGTTCCTATGCAATTCTTTATAATGATTATATTTATTAAAGAAGTCACAAAATTAGACGCATCAACAAATCACTATGTTAGTATTAATTATATATTATTAATACTATATATATAATTAATATATTATATAATATATTAATTAATTAATATATATTATAATATATATAATATGATAATATAATATATATATATATATAATTATATATATTAATCAAATGGCGAAGCGTCCAGTCATCTTTTGATGCGGAGATGACTGAGGAAACCAGATTAATTGAATAAAAATAATATAAATCACATCCTTTATTTAAATCATAAATTCATTATTTATTTCTCATTTTCGATAGCTGATCACGTACTAGATGGAGAGGGGTATAGCAGTATTATACACTTGCCTATTTATACCCATATATTATAGAAGTGTGTTTAATTTAAATCTTGCGATACAGAAGTTTATTGAGAGTACAGTCTTATCATCATATATGGTTTATTTCTATTATTCCTAAAGTTGAACTCCTTGATCCTTAAAGGGCAAGCTATAATATATTACATAATACAATATGAGAAGTAGTATGAAGTACTGTAATTTTAATTATATCTATAATATTTCTTTATATTTTAAACTGAGAGTTACGTATAAGGTTGTTATAAATTTGTTATGAATATATCTATATGTTTCATTAATATTATGATATATATAATCCTTGGAAAAAGGCTGGGATCCAAATTAAAAATACGGTTGGTGAAATCTTCAGTAACCATATTAACGACTAAGATTTCAATATAAATATTAGGCCTCGCCTACTTTTTGCATAATTTCCATACGTTATATATACTATATATGATATATGTTAAATTAAGTCATATTATAAATATATTATTTTATTGTTCCGGGATTCAACATAATTTTTCAAATTTCTGTAATTTAAATTTATAAGGAATTCATGAATCTGTAACGTATTTTCAATCATAATAATTGAGTGTAACAAATATGTATAGTGATTATTAACATAGGATAAATGATGATATCATACCTCTATGTTTTTATTTATATTTTTCGAGTGTAATAGATATTTTAAAATTTCAGTTCAAAATTAAACTTTGTAGTGGAACATTCTAAAAAATATAAATAAATTATGAATAATAATTTATAAATTTATAAATTTATATTATATAGATAAATTCATAGCGAGTGACAAATTTTGGGGGAAACTATATTTTTATAGTTTTTTATAGAACCAAAAAAGACTCTAATTAGGGGTGCACACATATCATGAAATTCTTAATATATGTAGGACATAAATATATTAAATTAATATATTTATATATATCTTTCCGCTATTTTATTTTTATAATTGATTCCAAAGGATGAGGTTAAATAAACGAAAGAAATAGGGCTCACAATTTAAAAAAGAAAATGGCTAAAAAAACATTAAAAATAAAACCTCTTTATGAAAATAAATAAATATTAGTATTTTATATTATGGTAAAATCACTAATATATAGTATATATATATATATATATATGTGACTTTCCTTCAAATAACTGTACCCGGGCCATCATATCTAATCTTTTTTGATAGTCTACTATTTATTTAGATTATTCTGTCTTACAATTTAGTACAATTCTTATGAAAAGAGGAAGAAAAGATTTATGATAAGGAACAACTTAATAAGGAAAAGAAATAGTTTCGAAATGGAAGAATTAATTAATATTGAATTTATATATTAAAATAATAAAAAAAATTATAAATAATTATTTATTATTAAGGTTTAACATAAAGTATTATTACTTTTATTATAATTATGTCATTATACAGGATTAAATTAGTGTAATTATATACTATTTTTTGGTATAATTTTATACTAAAAACTACATTTAAATTTGTTTATAATATTAAAATTATAAGGTAAAAGTAATATATTATTTATATATTAAATTAATTAATTATTGTTTTTATTTTTTATTTTTAGAGTTGAGCATTCTAACAGAGGGCTCAGGAGGCGGAATACAGACGTGCAATACTCACGCAATATAATAAATGTCGGTATATCCGCACTCTAAATATTATTAATATAATATTATATATATATATATATATAATTATATATATATATACATAATATAAATAAATTAATATATAAATATATATACAATAGTTAATATATATATATTATATAAATAAAAAAAAATAAACTAAAAATATTATATATCTAGGGTTTATTAAATATATATATAATTTATATTATATATAGATATAATATTATATTATATTAATTCTTGTAAAAGCTGGGTCTAGTATACGGCCAAATGTAGTTACGGAACTCTCGATGCTCAGACGTAGGTAGAACACAGGGGGGATAGACGTATTTTCCATTAACTCTCTAGTATAGTGTAGATAGAACGGGTAGTGGAGGAACCCTTACGCGCGACAGCTTTTTTTAAGGTTCCCCCCACAACATAATACAGAAAGAGCTTGGAGGGAAGTCATGCTGGATAGAGGGGTCTGTCACACAGGAGGGGTGGGTAGGCAATAAGTTGGCTTGGGATTCAAAGGAGGTGGTCTGTGGTAATAAGATTCGCAAAAAGCCGGTGTGGTAAGGACGTACAGAGAAAGACTCGCGCAAATACAGCGACTTCATCATTGGGATAGACTCCGATCGGGGTGGTGCGGTTACACTAAGGGGTTCTAGAGCTTTAAACTGATTTTAGACCACCCTGTAACTTAAGAGGTGCGCATTAGTTTCTTCTCATATAGGTTCAAGAAAATGAGAAAATACTATCACACTAAAAAAGTCAATTTAAGTAGGCTTCACTTAAACCGATCCGATAAGGGAATACCGGGAAGGATTATAAAGATTCAAAATGATCTTGATAAACTTCTTGGGTGGGTAGTATTTGGCAAGTCTTAATGAGGCTTTCTCCTCATATTACTTACTATTATAATTAACTAAAAATTTTTTTTTTACATTTTCCTAACTAATAGATATTTATAGTTATCGCGCAGAAATCTCGCAAAAAATGTCATTTGCTATTTCCTTTAGTTAAGTGAAACTATTAGAGTTGTAAAGGTTTTTTTTCTTTGAGCAATCTTAGAGTTGATACCTTTTTTTTCTAATAACAGTTTATTATAAACAGTTTACGTATACTACTCGATGGGAGCGTATCCAATACAGAGGCTTTGAGTCGTGTGGATCCTAACTCGACAATAATAAGTTTTATATGTGCTGTAATCTGATGATAGCCATGCAGGTTAGTTTAATATGTTTATTTTTTTTGATAGATAGTAAGGATTGGAATTTGATGCGCTCCAGTTTCTAGAGGTGTGTTTGGGTGAAAAGCGAACCGGTGAAAATATAAGTCTAATAAGTAAGTATGATCTGAGAGGATATATACATAATATAAATATATCACAATTATTTGATATATATAGTATATATTATAGTATATATTATATTATATAATATATTATATATAATTTAATATTTATACAAATAATCAAAATAAGAAATAATAATGATATAAATTTGTTATAATTATTAAAATTAGATTTTTATGTATATGTTTAATTCAATAATTTATATATATATAATTTAGTGCAACACTTTTGAGGACATCATTTTATTTTTTTTTTAAAAAAAATGACTTAAAGATTATAGCATAGAGGAGAGGATAGAGTGAAAAAGTTAGTAAGTCAACTCAATTTATAGAGTTATGATTTTTCTTTATCCTAGTTTAGTTTATTATTGTAATGAGGTGAGTTAAAGAGCTATGAATAGATTAATGTAGTTAAACTTATAGTGAACATAGAGGTTAGAGTATTGGTATTTTCTGTATGAATAATAGGGAGTGTGTGTAGCACGTATTTCTTCACACAGATGAGTGAGTGAAATTATTCACGCCATACAAGATTCATCTAGAGTGTTTTAAGGAGCCTTTGTGTACCGACAAAAATTTGATATTTACAAAGATCCTATTAATTAAATAGAGCATTAGAAACCGATTGTACATATATGAAATGGAGTAATACCTCTCTTCAATAGAGCTTAAGAAAGCACGGGGACCAGGAAAGGGAGATCAGAAGAGCATAACAAGAAAATAAAAGGAACCATTAAGGAAAAACAAGCATACCCATATTAGAGTATTAGGAACGAAAGCAAATGCGCTTTTTTCCCTTAGTATTTGCATTGCACAAGGCGTCACTATAAATTATGTGGCGGTCATTATATAATGGGTTGCACATCAGGTCGTGAGTGTATTGTATAATCTTGAATATAATGTCGTAAATGATATATACTATACTGCTATCAGTAATTATTAAGATTAGCCATTATTAGTTAATAAAATCGGCTATTAATTCATTTATGACAATAATTACTAAATAATAACCATTGTAAATAGTCGTCCTATAAAACCATATTATTTAGAATATATATATATATATAATATTAACTTTAATATATTATCGCAATACTGATTAATCCTATACACTATATGGGAAATATATGAGGTTATGGAACTTATAGGAGCCTAATGCGGAATAAAGTAGAATGAAAAATCCCTTATCCGACCCGATTGTAAGTGTTAAAAAGAAGCACTAATCAAAGGTCGTACACCTTACGAGCAACGTAGGAGAAACTTAGGGGGGAACTGAATTAATGAGTGATGACTCGCGAGGCCGGGTAAAAACCACCTGAGAGTCGTTGGTAAGAAGGCGAGAATTGATGCTTATACAGCATTCACTGGGAAAGCAGTCACACCCGCAAGCAACCATCCCAGATTCAGCAATATCAAGGCCTTCTTGAGGAATACCTCCGTAATATAACGACCCTTCGGCACTTACCGTGAGTGGTGATTTATTAATTAAACTACATATCTATCTTTTGGGAATTTTAATCATTTAAGCATAATCTCTTAATTATATATATTTAGAAATAATTTAAATACTATAACTGCTTATACTCACATTTACATCTAACAATATACATTTCCTATTTATCTACCATATGCTACTTCATTATATAAACAATTTCAGATTATTAGATTAATATAAGGATAAAGACAGCTCTATCATTATTTATATATAGTTTTTACCATATCATTTAGAAAGACAATAGAAAGAAGAGTTATGATAACTTATTATGGCTAACATATTATATTTAAAACATTATATGGTAAGAGACTATTAAGTATAAAACTGAGAGTAGTATTAGAAGAACTATAAAAGATCTTTATGTTGTCGTATCCCCTCAATAAGTCTTTAAAGGAGATCAAGAAACCTTTTACTATTTCCCCGTATTAATAGTATAATAAGTATAAGTATCTAGACGAAAAATATAAGTGATTTGAATGGAAATACTGACTTCATAGTACGCTATATATCTCAAGCATTATGCGCGACATTCTACCTGGGCTTTCGTTGCAATGTTTGGGTTGCACAACGCACCCACAGTTAATGTTAGATTTCATGACGCGGCTTTTCAAGAAACACGACATTTGTTGGATCAAGCGCCTTATAGGTTTTATAAAATCATCTAGTTTAGCATAACTCACTCATATGATACTCATAATTGAGAAAGATGACATAGGTATATTTAATAACGAGGCTTGCATATGATGAGATATTGTGTGACAGATTCAAATTATTGTCTAGGTTCACCACAGTTGAAATTCTACAATAACAGTATTTATTATAATCGATTAAAATGGAAATTTATTATCGACAAAAAAGGATGTGTTAAAATATTGTAAGCTTTGTGCAATACTGCTACTATATGTTGAAATATTTTATCCATCATTGCAAATTATTGTATATGACTTCTTTTATGTATTTAATAAAATAGGTTTTATTTAAATATTAGATTATCATTTTCAATTATTAATTCACATAAAAATGTATCTTAAAATTTTGGCAAGAATCGTTAGTGTTTTTTAAATAAATATATATTTAAGAGAATATATGATATATATATATATATTAATATATATATATAATATATATAATAATTATATAATATATATATAGTATTATAATATAATTATATATATATATATATATTATAATATATTATAGTTATATAATATATATATTTAATATAAGCTATTATATATATATAGTATCATATATATAATTATATCTATAAGAAGTACTTCTAGTATATAAATTTTAAGTCTGCTATCCCATAGCTATGGAAGCTGGAGACGTCACTACCTCAATATATATATAAATTATATATATATATATAATATAGTATATTATAATACTATATTAGATATTTAATTATATTATATATATATATATATAAATATATTATATATATTATATATATATATATATATAATATATATATAACTATATATTATATTATATATTAATTAATATAAGTAATATTTATATATATATATAAATCTTCGTATGAGGAAAGAATATAATAAAATATATATAGGGATTTTAACTTTCCTCTAAGCTAAGCAAATTTATAAATGTAAACTTATTCATTCTGCATTGAGTACTGTTACATCGTACGATGGGATTTTTGGAGGAATAAATTAGTTTTAAAATGATTTTACATTGGACTAATAATATATATGGTCCGCGGAATATCTTATATCGTTTGGCTGGGCTACTGTCATCACTCAAACTCAATATGATTATGTAAAAAATTAAATACGTAATATAATGATATAAAAATTATATATTTGTTTACAAATATTTATATAAATTATTTATATTATATTATTATACTACCTTCGGATAGTTCTTAGCTTAGTAGCTAAAATTTTGATTTCTTACGTTCACTCATTATTAATTAAATTATATATAGTATTAATATATATATTAATATTGGACATTTATATATAAGTGGATATGACTCCGTTAATTATTATGAGTTTATAGCGTTATTTAGGTATAGTTTGGTATTATGAGTTAAGG
>JABUQX010055866.1:0-22434 GCA_015478945.1 Trachelipus rathkii
TTCTCCTACTCTATACACTATCCAAATTTCAGTCGCCTTATACACCGATCTGTTAATTTTTAAGGGGCCCGTCACCCCCTAATGGGGGTACGCGTAGTGGTCTAACGTTAATTTTGTCTGACAAGAGATATACATCATCACTCAATAACCCCCACCAAATTTTAGATCCCGATACCCGTTTAGTATAACCTAGCGATATTACATAATATATATATATATATAATATATATTATATTAATATAGTTACTTAAATATATATATATTACTATATAGTATATTATATATATATATCAGCTATATTATTTTATTGAGTATATATATATACTATAATATATATAACATTTATGTATATATATATATATATTATAATATATATATATATAATACTATATATATAATTAATAATATTAATTATTTACTTATATAATATATATGTTATATATATATATATATATATATAATATTAATATATATATATATAATATGATGCAATAATCATAATAATAATAAATAAGTAACAATAATAATACATAAATATAATAAATAAAATAATAATAATAAAACTAATAAATAATAAAATAATAATAAAATAATATATATAATACTAATAATTAATAATAATTATATAATAAACTATAATAAATCATAATAATATAAATATATAATAATAATAAAATAATATAATAATATATAATAATAAATATAAAATAATAATTATAATAAATAATAATAATAAATTAATAATAATAAATAAATATATAAGTTCAATACAATATAACCAATATTATTACTAATAATCAATAATTTAATCAATAATAATAATAAATAATAATAATAATAAATAATAATAATCATTAAATAACATAACATATAATAAAATAATAAATACATATATAATACTAAACTAATAATAAATAATAATTAAATAATAATATTAAATAATATATATAATAATAAATAATATAATAAAATTAATTAATAATAATTAAAATATAATAATATATTAATATTAATATAATAATTAATAATTAATAAAATAAAATAATAATAATAAATAATATAAATAATAATAATAATAATGAAATAATAAATAAATAATAATAATACATAATAATTAATTAATATAATTATAATAAATAAAATAATAATTAAAATTAATAATAATAATAATTAATAATAATTAAATAATAATAATAATAATATAAATTAATAATACAAACATTTATAATAATCAAACGCATTTCGAAACTGTTCGATTGGTGTCGTTAGCCTTAATCTTCCTAATCGATAAAAGGAAGCGTCAATAAAGGGCGTGTAAAAGGACTAATAGTTATTCACCTTCGCTCTCGGTAGGCAGCACCCCCTATTACCCTCCTCAGAAAATCTACTATTTGTATGATAATGTAAGTGGTAACAGAACCAATAGATAACACATGATAACGGAGACTACAAGCGGGTAATACTACTCAGAACTCTAATTTTTGAATAAAATATATGTTTCTACAGGAATATTTCTTAATGACAAAACTACTAGGGTCTACGTTTGAAATTTTTTTGAAAAATCTTATCCGTTCCCCGTCCATGGCGTACTAAGTTAAGTTGTCATATAATATAGTTATATATATATATATTATTATTATATATAATAAATATAATATATATAAATATATTAATATAATATATATATATATATATAATGATCTAAAGCTGAGGATAGAAATAAAATAATAATTTTTTTATTATATTATATGTGTATTATTTAATTTAATTTTGATTATATTTATTAATTTATATTAGTTAAAGACGTCTTAGGACACCATGAATCAACAGGGATAATCTCGATATGAGGAGTAAAAGAGGTGGTCTATTTACCACTTTGTAATTCTTCAACACACAACTAATAAAATAAACAACATATAAACAACATCTATAATACTTGACCTAGAAATAAATAATAACACCACTAAATGCAGTCTTATTTACATTCAACAGTCTAATGTAATTACAGTAATATAAAGCATAACACAAACACAACAAATTAAGTCCCTTATATGAGTTTTAGTGAGAATATATATATAAATATATGATGTTTTGACCTATTGCCAATTTAGGTTCACTTTTTTTAGGTAAATTAAGGTTAAATATTCACAAGCCTAAGATGAATTCACCAATTAATATCCAAACACTAAACTCACCTTAAATAATACGAATGTAATTAACCTAATTAATCACTACAAAAGTGACACTATCACAAACCTTGTGATTAACATAACTACTCATCAATAAAAATGCATATACCTATTAATCAAAAAACCTCTACATACCTCTATACACTATGCACTTTAATTATATTACATGTTCTCAACAATTATTTAATATAATAGATAATACTATACAAACCTTAATTCACCTATACATATTAATTACATAATAAATACGCTAACTTTAAAATTTTTAATCTGAAAGTAAGACCAGTAGGACCTATATATGCACTAACTATACCAAACGTAACTGAGATTTACAACGAAAAATACTATTGTTAATAGAATTAAAAATATCTTACAAACAAATAACTTAGGTATGGTGTTACCACCACCACGAACCCTCACAAACCGAAACATGAATCCACAACACACAGGCCTTACCCACACCCCCATCCAACCCCGAAATAGCACTCTTTCACGAAGATAACACATATCTCAACCATATGACTATATATTCCTTCTGCGTAACACTATCCCATTCTTCTGTTTTTTTTTAACTTTTTGAATCAGAATTGGTATTTTATCACAATTCAAAAGATCCACACTCTACCACAGATAGAACGTTCATTTTCCACTTTTTAAATTTTACCTTTTATGCTAATTCAGTATGAGTATCTAACGTGAAGCTGTAATACTGATTATGCGTTCTTAACTTGTCACACCTATTCTATAAACTTGAAAGGCTTATTTACTTTGTAATTTAGAAAATCACCAACACAGGTGCCAATTTACTTTTTATATATGTATTACTTATTCTCTCATTAGACAGGTCGAAAAAAGTTACATTTGTTAAATGGTTCTGACTGTATCCAAAAGCAATTTGTGAATGTATTACAGTGAAACAAGATAAAACCGTCCCACCTACCCAATAGACGATTTGAAACAAGAGAGAAAAACAGACCATCTTCCCAAACTACTACGAAGGCAAGTGAACAAGCTTCATTCACCTTACAAAATACCACCTTAACTCCCCATAGTGGATCTGGACTTATCGAATCAAAAAGTCTGCTAGAAAATAAACCAAATGACACACAAATTTGTTCCTATTTTATTATTACACATGATAAAACCATTTTTAATCTGTAAGGCTTTTCTTTGCACAAGCAACTTAATCAAATTTATCCTCAAGAGAGATACAGTCGAAACGAAAATTGCAAGTCGATTTTGTTATCAATCCTTATACCAAAGCATCTCTCTAATCACAAAGAAATAATAACATCGTAAGAACGTATATATTTTTAATTTTAGACTAAAATAAAATAAAACGTGTAAAATATCAAGACCCATAATGTTATCTATGTAAAAACAAATAACTTTTCATCTAATCAACAGATAAAGCTCAAAATACCAAACAGCAAAACAATAAAATAATAGAAAATAATTACCAGAGTCATCACACACAAAATAATCCTCCCACTTACAAATCTAAATAACTAGCTTTACAAATTCTAACACAGCGAATCCAAAGTATCCAGCCATCTGCCCACCGATCCGTCAATATAAACAAAAACTATTCTAAATCCTTGTACAAATAAATTTAAATTTCCAAAGATTTTCCAAAACAGAAAAAAAAATTGCCCAGAAAACTTCACAAAACATTCAGATGACCTCAATAACACCCTATGTGATTAGGACAAAACATCTCAATACAAACACCAATCTTAAAAGAAAACACTTAAAAATGCCACAATGACCAGCAAACCTCACACCCTGGTCCCTCTCCACATCAGAATAGTAAATCTATCAACTAGAAAACCTCCAATAATATAAAATACGTAAATCAAATAATAAAACCACACTCTATAAACATCTTACTTATACCCTAGAATACTATAAAACTAATTGAACAACAATATCGGAATAAAATCACTAATATAAAGGAACAGCGTACAAGACTGACCCGAATTTAGTCAATAAATCACGTTTACTACAAATACTAACCTTAATTAAAAACTAATACTAATAGACCTAACATATATATTCATTAGGAATTAAACAATATCACTTAAATAAAATATTCTAATTCCACTAAGCTAAACAGTTCCGGGTAAACATTTATTCAAAGACAATAATAAATCTAAAAATGTAATTAATAGGATATACCTCAACAGTTACATCTCCACCTACAAATCGATAAAATTTTTTATACTAAATAAAAAAGCTATATTATGAGTAATCCAAAATTCATCCTCACACATTCTTACGGTGCCTCTCCACATTAAAGAAATTATCATAATATTTATCTTATTTATTTTTCAGCCAATTAATATGATCACATAAAATACATTAATAAGTCATGGAATTGCAACTTTTATCTGACCTCTTTAAATAAAGTCGATTATCAGCATGTTTTCCTTCTATCTATATTAGATTACTTTTTTGTATATGTATGTTATTATAACGTATATTGTGATTCTGTTAGAGGATTGTGTATTGTAGTTAGTTATATATATAATATATATATAATATATATATAATAAATAATATAATATTATATATAATATATGTATGTACAATATGTACGTAGATTAGTATATAGGTGATAGATAGTGTTAGTGTTTGTGTGTGTGTGTGAGTGTATTGTAATATATCCCTACTATTTAATACCTTGTATTATGTCACTTTATGATTTCTCTTCCATTTAGTACTTATTGGTATAATTTCGATTCGTACTAGTTAAGAAAGCATGATAGAATTTCTTAATCTTATTTTACCCTTCATTATATACTTCAAAAAGCTATAGGTTCGGATGTTTAATATAATCTATAAATCTAAAAAAAAATTTACTTATTATATTAATATATTAAGAATATTAACTTCTTTTTCCTTACTATTATTAATTCATAACAATAAACTTCCCTCAATTTAGTTACTATATAATTATAACGTGCACCATTCTATTCAGGTAATATGTTTTAATCTCTAAAGTATTAGGCTTTAGTTCATAATTTTGCCCTTGTAATTATTAATATATATTAGTTAAATCTATATATCTTTATAATATAAATACCTAAAGCACCTACTATTTTAAAATACCTTTTTGCCATGTCAATAACTCACTAATATAATGATTTCCATTATGTTCAATTATATGATCTATATTTTAATCTATATATTAACTCTCTACATTTGTGATTAATTAAATGTGTCAATCTCTTATGACATTTACTGAATTTTATTTAAATTATATTATTTTTTATTTTAATATATTATTTATATGATTTATATTTATTTATTTTATATATTAATAAATTGAATTTTATATATGGTTTAATTTATATTTTGTTATAACTCACAGGTTTATATAATACATACATTAAACGTTTTCCTAATTAACTACTCCTCGATTTTATTATTTATCTTAACTATTATATTATATAGTCTTTTATATCTTTCATATTAATATTAATATTACAATATCATTGTACTTTTTATATTTTATTTAAAATCTTAATATATATTTTAATATAAATTTACACTGTAATTTAATTCTTAAATAATTTCAATTAATATTATTATTTTTAATTTATAAACTCTATGGGAAAGAATTTGTAATTTACATTAATTGAAACATTTATAAATAATATACATGAATAAATTATTTAAAAAATATACGAACCTCAAATAAAACGTTTGAAATATATATAAATTTTATATTTATGTTAATTAAAATATAAAATTGCATATGAGACATTTTTTATCGTTCACTATTATTTACCATTATAAATAAATTTTAACGGTATTTTATCACTATAGGAACAAGTTATAACCAATATTCAATAAATTGATAAATTACGACATAATTCTTATATTAATGTTTGTTTAAGGGCAAATGCCTGTGAAGAATGGACTTAAATAATAATAATATACAATTAACCTATATTAATATATTAATATATATATATATATAATATATTAATTAATAATATAATATATTAAATATAATATATATATATATATATATATATAATATATATATTATATTAAAATTATAATATATATTAATATATTATTATATATATTATTAATAATTATATATAATAAATATATATATATTAATAAATATATATATGATATATATTATATTATATATATATATTATATAATATATATATAATATATATATATTAATTAAATTTAATAATATATATTAATTATATAGTATATTAATAATTATATATAATATATATAATAATATATTAATATTAATATATAAATATATATAATATATATAATATATATATATATAAATATTATATATTATAATATTATATTATATAATAATAATTAAATATATATTAATTAATATATTATATTAATATAGAATATTTTCCTATAACATAATAATAAAATTTTAATGAATTGTCTTATATTGTGTTTTCATCAATTATAATAGAAATATTTTGTTTATTTATAACATAAATTAATTATTTTAATAATTTATATAAAATTCAAATTATTTACTATACTACTTCTAAAAATGAAATCTGAGAAAAACTTAATCAGATGAAAAATTAGTCAGCATTCCTATTCCTCTTGCACTCCTTTAAAGAGTAAAGAGAATAAAAAATAAAGTTCAGTTATCTAGTGATGGTACTTATAGATAGAGAGTAAATATAGTCATAATATATAAATATGAGTAACATAAACTCCTTAGCAGTAATTGATCTATATAGTTACTCACAATAGTTATTATATGTAAACTGCTTCTCTAGTCATATAAATGTGACGTTAGGACCTTTATTTCACATAATAAAATTAAGATTACACCTCCCTCCCCAGCTTTAACTGCTGCTTTGCTTAAAAATAATGCTTCCAATATGGGGTAGATATATTTTATAAATCCCAATAAGTATCCAGTCTTTTAAATTGACAAACTCACTATGAAAGCCTAATTCGAAATTATCATATAGTCTTATTCTCAAAGAGAGCTAACTCATAGACCTTCGAATATTATCTTACTTTCTCACTAAAATAGAAAAGCATCTAGCTATAAAAAGAGATCAACTAATTATAATCGTAAGTGCGAAAATTAATGTATATTTGGATAATTATTACTTTAATTACCAATAAGTCGGGAAAAAAATAGATAAGATGACTAAAGATCTAAGATATATAATATCTAATTGAAATGAATCACTTGGCTAGGTTGATAAATTTGGGAGGAAGAAGATCAATGATGCTTGAATATTAATCAATAGTAACTTTAGACTCTTTTAAAAAGAATTTTTTTATATATCATTTATTTAACCATTTATTTATCTATAAAGTTTAAATTTATTTATTAATTGTGAAAAAGTTTTGCGATTAGGTTTTTAAATTAAAAAACATTTACTACTCAATCATAAAATACTTTATATATAATTATTAAATAATTAATATATTATATGAATTTTAAATATATATAAATAAAATTCTGAAAAGGTATACCCTATATATATAAGCTAACCTATAATATATATAGCAGACGAGTACCGCGTAACACCGATAACACCTGCACTCCTGCAGCCGCACTCGCACTGGATGGTATTTTTACAACCCTATATATTTCTAAGCATCAAACACATAAGAAATAATCTTATATATATACAACTTAGCGTCGAATAACCAAACCAATAAGAATGAATATCAACTTATGCATTCGTATCTTTATTTTTACGTCGAGAAGTGTTTTTACTATTTGTCCTATTATTGTAATCACTATTTGGACTAAGAAAAAACGTATACAATTCCATTTTTGGCAGTCTGACATAACCCATTATAATTAAACTCCTCAAAATAATTGATATTATTTGATAATGTGAGATTTTATATCGTACAAAAGTACAAATAGATGATAATGGTACAATATATATTATATTTGAAACAGCATAAAGGAAATAAAGGATGTAGATAAATGTAAAAAAAATTTAATTTTAGTTATTTTACCCTATGAACTGATGAGAGGTAGCATAGTATCCTTTCAACTACATAAAATTTGGGGGAATATTAGTTAAATAAGGAGGGGGTTAGTAGTGTAAAGTTAATTGATTTACCAATTCCTATATTATAACACATTATATGAGTGTTTTGGTGGTTCGCATATGTTGCTCAGTACAGAAACGAGCAAAACGAATGTTTGCGAGAGGTTAGGTCATGGTATTATTGAAGTTTTTTTCAAAAGCCTAATCTTGAAGGTACTGTGGATGGAGGCGTGTTGGAATGATCTTACGGATAACTGTTGGTGTGTGCTCTAGGTATGCAAAAATTTTGCCTTCTACATTAAATAATAATGAAAAATCCACACTCAATACTGTCAATGTTAATAGTGGAATCAATGAGTGAATAAATAGTTAGTTAACATCAAAACTGTCCGTCCAAAGGTAAACACCAATTACTGAATTATCTTTATAGTAATATTACAAATACAACAACAGTGAGTAGTATAGGATATTTAATAATTCTTCTTTCCAATAATACTTTCATGTTTTTCTTACATTTATGATCATTAAACTATAAATTAATCATAAGAAAAGAATACGAAATGATTGTTTAGCGGGAAACTACTAAAAATCAGAATATACACAATATTCGAAGTCCTACCACACATTGTAATTTATTCATATCTATATCATATGTATATTTTCTCACTAATAATTCTAGGATTAAGATTACTCAATTATATCCCAATAAAGTAAAAATTCAATAGTATAACAAAAAAATATTTAAAACTAAATATAAATTAGATATTTATTAAGTTATATTGAAAAAATTATTTCATAATAAAACATACAAAATAATTAATTCTGCTATACAATTAGAACACCTCCAATTTAAATTAAACCAGCAAATATTAAAAAATACTTAATACACAAGTAATAATAGGCAATGAGAGTGTTTATAGTATAGTATTAGTATATATATCATGGCCAGGTAATTTGGATAAACTCAAGACCAAACTAACAAATGAGATTAAAATTTAAAAGATAAAGGATGACAGTCAACAACTGCTGCTATAGAAAGGCCGCAAATGAAATCAGACATATTTGTTTATAAACTACCTAACAACAGCGGCAATGTGTTTAAGATATTCGTGAATCGATTTGATCGATTATCAAATTATCTCCTATTATAACGGTAATATTTTAGTACTAAATTTTTAACTTATTTGGAAACCGCCTATGTACTCCTACTGTTTCTTGCTCTTTTAATTAAATAAGTTTGATGTTTATTGGTTGGAACGTTTTCAGAACATGAAATCTACGAGAGTTAAACTTATTCGTCAAATGAAAGAGGACAACGAAAAATTTAGAAAATGGAAAGCTCAAAAAGATAGGGAGGTAAGATTGAAAATAGAAAGTGATGATTGCATTGAATTATATTATGAAATCCCTCTCTCTTTACCCTCCTATTGCCTTTACATTGTTCAATTCTACTGCGATTCAGTGATGTAGTGTAGACAGAGTATAGCGTAAAGCTATGTATCTATCTCAACGTTATCGAGTAAATATTAATGCGATTATTATACATAGAAGCTATAAGATATATAGATAAAAAATAGAATAGTATAACTCTGAAGAATAATGACTAATTTACCAGATGTCTTTGGACAGAAAATGTATAAAATATACAAAACAAATAAAAGTTGAATAATGATATTGTGTATATAATAATAAGTCCTACGAACTCGATCATATATATAAGTGATAGTAAATCACAAAATATTATTTAATATATGAATTATATATAATAAATATAAATGGAGAGGAAAGAATAAAATATTTAAGTACTCAGATATTATGAGAACTGAATTTTATTTATTTATCACAGACTCCTTCACTTACTTTTGAAGGTAGGAATAAAATTTTGATTTTAATTTGTAAATTTTTATTACAATTTTAAATTATAAAATGACCAAAATTGAATATAAGACACTCATAGATATTATCTTTCAGGCAAATTCGGCAGATAATAATATTGGAAACAATAAATATGGAATAGATGTTTTAAAGATCTACCATCTCACCCTTAATATATTGATTATTTCTAATAATAATACTGGCTACTAATAATAAGTTAAATGAGTATAAATATTAATTTCTTGATTTTTTTTTTTTATTAGTTTATTTGTAATAAAATATTATATTTTAGCGCGTTTGTTCTAAATGTATGTATTTATGCGAGCATAAATAATAATCAATATATGAAGGGTATAAAAATAATATAAACAAGAAATAAATTAAACCTGCTTTCTTATATTCAATAAAAATTTCGGTAATATAAACACATCATGTACTTAACTCACTGAGATAACATGGACCAAATTGTAAAAAACTCTAGATCTTATACTTAAAAATTTAGACTTTGATCTAATTTCCCATAAATATCTGAATAACTATCGAAAAATAATAATAAGATACTCCTCAAATGAGTTCAACCTGATTGACCGCCATTTATTATCTCGAGACAGTCTACATAAGGTTTACTACTAACGAATATAGCGACACATGTAAATCCTACCAACAAATTTTTTTTTTATATTATTTTTATGTTTTTTCTTTATTTTTGTTTTTTAGATAAAATAGCTTTAATTGCTACGCTATTAATGGCGAAATATCTAATTAATATAATTTATATATACTATTAAATTTCAATAATAGGTAAGAATTTTGTTCATGTTAACATAAATGTGAGTTTTCATTAGAAGTTTAATATTATATTTTTAAGTTGGAATCTTTGAAAAGTTTATATTGATAGAACATGAATGAAATATAATTATATAATTATATTTAATATATTAAAAAATTTTTAATACTGTTTAAAATAATATAATATTGTTAATTAAATACGAAAAGGTAGTATTAATTTAAATTATTTTTATATTTAATAACTAAATTTCATTTAATATTAATAAATATATAAATATATTTACTACGATATTTACAACATTTTTGCATACTATTAAATACCTTTATATTTTTTATCTTAATTACTTATTACTATATTAATAATTATATAATTATATATAATAAATATATCTTATATAATTAATATAAATAATAATATATATATAATATATAAATTATAATATATATATTAAAATATTATGATATTAAATATATAAATGATAGTGAACATTGTGTGTACAAGGTGTCCTATTTAGAAATGTCATTATATATAGGATTGATTGTATTTATCAATCTTGGCAAAATATTTAGGCTTATATAAATATATTTTTTGTTGTAAATAATTTGGAAATAAAATTATTTAAATGAATAAATTTTCATCAGAAATAATAATTATTCACTGATACTAAAATCTTACCATCATGTGGCACTGTGCACAGCTTACAATAAATGTTCAGAAATTTCCCTGGTAATTTTAAACTGTACCAAATTGAATGTATCTTGGAAGTTGTTAGGAATAAAACGTTTATCCTAATTAATTACTTAGGGTGAAACAGACTATCACTTTCATGCATATTGATATTGACTCAAATGGTGGTAGTAATTTAATCACTATATATTAAAAATGAAAGTCTTAAACAATAAATAAATTTGGTTAGCCAAATCTTTTGAAATATTTTTGTCTAATTTTTGTATTTATATTTTTTTTTTCATTCATTATCTTCATAGTTTGATCTTTATATATATATTTTTTTATTTTATTTTAGATTACCCTGATTTGATAAATTTTGTTCTGCAAGGTTACCTTTGAAGTGACTTTTCAGGTTTTTAATGGTAATAAATTGTATTAAATTGGGCTAGAAACTGTGCGTTTTTGCTACTCATAAAAAGGCAGAAGAACAGAAGGTGAGCACATAGAAATTGAAGGAGATATAATAAAGAGTTAGAATCAAAGAACGCACCGTCTAGAAATATCTCGGAATAGAAGAGTCAGAAAAAAATAGAAAACACCATAAGGAAAGGGGAAACATAATAAAAGGGAATATAGGAGAAGATTAAAATTAATATTTAAAATCGAAATTGAACCCCAGAAAAAAGATGCAAGCCATTAACACCTTGGCGATCCCGGTACTCTCATATGGTTTTTGGAATTATCGACTGAATGCAGTGCAGGAAGACTTAAACAAGCTGGATGTTATGACCGAACCAATAAGAAATGAGAATACAGCATAAGAAAAACATGTTAAACATGATACATGTATCCAGAAAAAAAAGGAGGAATGGGAGTACCCACAATAGATACAATATACAAAGCTGAAATAATAGGAATTGGGAAGTATTTGAAGGGCAAAGAGGAAAGATTCATTGGATGGGTATATGAGCATGAAAGCTTGAAACCTTCCTCAACTTCAATTATTAAAAAAATGAATGACTATATAAGAGATGTGATAAAGAAGTAAGAAACAATGAAAGTTTGGAGAGAAAAATAAAGAATGCTAAGATAATGTACAAAGAGAAGAGAGAAGAAGCAAACCTGGATCAATGGAAGAACCATACATTTGCGAAACACCATAAAAACATACTGGATGAGCCATTCATTGACACTTACAAATCAAATGAGGTGTTGATAAAGGGATGGCTAAGAAATGAAGACGAAAGAACCATCATATCAGCCCAAGATCAAGCCCTCATGACCAACTGGTTCAAAAAGCCCATAGAAGGGCAAAACATAACTGACAAATGCAAAATGTGCAATGAATGGTCGGAATCGGTATGTCACATATTATCTGGATGTGAGGTGTTGCTGCTGAGGGGCTCATATACTGAAAGACACAACAGCATATGCGGATTGATTCATTTCAGATTATGTAGAAAATTTGACATTAGAGTAAATACAGGTAACCACTGGGATCATCACCCAAATAATATAGAAGAAAATAACAGTCTTAATACTTTACGATTTAAATATCCCAACAGACGCACAAGTCACTCATAACAAACCAGATATAGTCATCCATAACAAAACTGAGAACAAATGCTGGATTATAGAGTCGAGTCCCGTGGGATGGAGGGTCTCAGCCTACGAAAGGGAAAAAGAATTAAAATATCAGAGACTGAAGTACGAACTCAGAAGAATATGGAATGTAGACATCATTGAAATAATTCCAGTTATTGTGGGAGCCTCAGGAACAATAAAAAAAAAGCCTGGAAAAATATCTCGAGAGGCTCACGGTACAGGTGTCAACACTGGAGCTGAGTTAGACAGTAATTAAGAAGATTTTAAGTATATTGAGGACTGTACTGGGATATCGATGAGACACCAAAGAAAAGAAAAATATGAGGGTTGTTCTTAGGATTGAGGTTCAATCCCGAACAACCCCATAAAGGAAAATATACCCTTAATAAAGAGTTTAAAAAAATAAATAAATGAAATAAAATTATTTAAGTGTTCTGAGTGTAACTATGAGTGTAATCAGAAAGGACACTTAAGAATGCATCTTCTTACGCATTAATATTAGTGATAAAACAAAAATATTTGCCAGGGAAGACCTGTGCTGGCCCCACCTCATTACTGGAGAGAGGTGAGGGAGGGGGGGACGAAGCTTTTCGGAGTGTAACACAATGTCTCCAAGCAACAGGATTCGAAAAGATCTTTCTAAAAACAGACCTCCTAATAATTAGGCTGTCAGGTTGGTAGAATGCTGACCACAGTCTACTGGAACCATCAAAAAAGATCTAACTCCTTGTTTCCAGAAAAAAATTAAATGGTCTGAGGAAGAGACCATTAACTCCAGTTCGTGATGCACTGAGGTTGTGTGGTGGGCATCGGATGTTCCGAGGTTGTGTGGTGGGCATCGGATGTTCCCCTTCTGCGCATCTGCCTCCTCGAAATCCTTCTCTTCCGTCTCTCATTGCTAGTCTCCCGAGTAATGAAAGTTAGAGTCCCCGCTCGTCAAACCGATTAGCTTACGCTGTTGGGATTGTTAAATATGACCAGTTCCGACGGATCGGCGTCTCGGACAAGGAATCCGAACAGCTCGGGCTGACTGGGTAGTGATGGGCGGAATGAGAACTCGGGTGACGTGTTCGTGGATGGCGAGTTATCCCTGCTTTGAGGGGCAATTCATGTGAACTCTGCGAAAAATCTGGGGTGCCATTCTGCAGACATCAGGCCCAGGTTCGGAGGTGCTGGGGATGAGCCCAAAATCCTTTATCCTTAGCTCTGAGGTTTAGAACCGGATGAGGGATGAAAACCTCTTAAGGAGAGAAATTTAAAAATAAAAAAATTTAATTGTTGTTCTGAGTGCGGCTTTAAGTGTAAACACCAAGGAAGCTTAAGATTACACATATTATTAATATATATTATAAAATCGGGATTAAGAGCAGGAAACAAAGTAGAGGTCATAAAAACGTTTGCGGTACCAGCCATCTTAAACAGCTGTGGGATAATAGATTGGTATCAAGAAGATTTTAACCAACTTGACATCTCGGCCAAGAAAATGCTAAATGCACATGAGATGATATACAAGGGACAAATATTATCCCGATTGTACTCAGAACGGATAGATGGAGGAATGGGAATGATGGAGCTGAATCAAGTATGCAAGAAAGAAAGAAAAATCGGAATGGGTAAATACTTGGAGAGCTCAACAATGAAATTCATACAGTGAGTGTGTCTGCATGAAAGAAGCAAACCGGACTCGACCTCCATTATAACAATAAAACGACAAATGAGGTCCAGGGATGGGAGGAAAAAAATAACAAAAATAAGAATGAAATATCTTAAAGACAGATATTGGGAGAACAGAAAACAAAAACATGTAAACCAATGAAAGAGTCAAGCAATGGCAGAGCAATATAAAGAGTTATTGGGGGAAGTATACATTGATGGAGACAAATAGGTAGAAATATTCAATAAAGGCTTACTTAAAGCAGAAGAGGAAAGAATGGTAATAGCAGCGCAAGATCGTACACTTCGAACAAGATGGCACAGGAAGTAGAAGTACATTGAAAAAGAAAACATCAGTGACAGATGTAGAATGTGAGCAGGACACCGAATCCGTTTCTCACATCTTAGCGGGGTGTCAAGTTCTACTGAAACGTCATCTGTATTCAGAAAGACACACCACCATCTGTAGTCTTATTCATTTCAAATTGTGCCAAAAATATAATATCAGATTGGAAGTGACGAGTTACTGGAAGCATAATCCCCCTGAAACAGAATAAAACGAAGAGATGTTGATATTGTATGATTGTGTTATTCCAAATGATATAACAGTCACACACAACAGACCTGACACAGTAGTGAAAGATAAGTTGGAACAGAAATGTTATTTAATGGTGGTGGTAGTTCCATTAGATAATAACTTGGTGGCTTATGAACATGAAAGAGAATTGAAATAGTAAAGATTGAAACACGAAATTAAAAGAATGTAGGAAATTGATGATATAATAGTGATCCTGATAGTGGTAGGAGCACTGGGAGTAATCAAGAAAAGTCTTCTGGAACATCTAAAGAAGCTCCTAATGTCGGTTACCAGCTCTTGGAATTGAGTAAAATGGTAAGTAAGAAGAGCATTGCTCTCCTAAGACTTGTGTTGGGATGTAGATGACATAAACAGGATGACCTTATGGTCAAGGTTTGACCAAGATCATTTTTATAAAAACCCCTTTAAATGAGAGGAAAAAATAAAAAATTATTTAGATGTTCAGAGTGTGGCTATGAGTGTAATCGGAAAGTTTACTTATAAAGACACGTAGCATAGCTGCTATATCAAGAAGAAAACAGACTACATGAATACGAACATTAGAGTGGAACAAGGCCAAAGGTGGGAAGAATAAACGCATAAGGAAAAGACAAAAATATTAAAAGATAAGTTTGAAGCAGAGAGGAAGAAGAAACATAAACCAGTGAAGACAACAAGCAATGGCAAAAGAATACAAGAAAATCATAGACGAAAGTTATATGGATAAGGAAAAATCAGTGGAGATACTCACAAGAGAACGATTACAAGCAGAATAGGATAGGGTGATTATGGTCGCTCAAGACAGAACAAGAAGGCATTGAAAGCATATAGAAAGAGAGAACATCTGCTACCAAGACAAAATCTGTCCCTCACATTCTAACAGAATGTCAGACTCTGCTAAATAGACACCTATATTCTGAAAAGCATAATATCATCTGCAGATTGATCCATTTTAAATTGTGCCAAAAGTAGAACATCAGGACAGAAGCGGTCAACTACTGGAAACACAATCCCTCGGAAATAGAAGAAAACGAAGAGGTGCTGTTACTCTATGATTTCGTTATTCCAATGGATGTAGCAGTCGCCCATAATAGACCGGACATCGTAGTCAAGGATAAGAGGGATCAGAGGTGTTACATAACAGAAGTGCGAGTCCCAAATGATAAACGTGGTGGCTTGGGAAAAGGAAGTAAAATATCAGACTCAAACACGAAATTAGAAGAATGTGAAATACCAATGACATCGTGGTGATTCCCATAGTAGTTGGGATGCTGGATGTAATAAAGAAAAGTCTTGTAAACATCTGGAGAAGCTCCGCAGTATCCTGTCAACACACTGGGAAACTGAGCTTAATGTTAATAAGAAAAGTCTTTACAGTAAATCTAATTCCTGTTGAGATTTGGTTTAAGAAAAGATTTTGGAATGTTCTTATGGTCAAGGTTTGACCACGGTCACCTAAGATCTAAAGACCTATAGATCTGTTAATAACCCATTGAAAAGGAGAAAAAAATTAGAATCGGCAAAACTTCAATAACAAAGATCTTGAGGGAATGAATATATGTGAAGATCAATGGAATTGGACATACGAAACGAATGAATTTTTAATGGAAAGCTATTTTATTGGAGAATTTATATCAAGAAAAACAAACATGAGAGGACTCAGCCTCAATTCTAAAAGCAACAGGGAACGATAAGTTCAGTGTCTCAACCACCTAAGATTTTATATAAAGAAGGTGGAAATAAAGAAATGGTTCATCAATAAACAAGGCATGAAGATTTTTAATTGGCAAAAGAAATGAGATATACCTACACCAGTTAATAGTTACACACACTAGTAAGCAGAAGCCATAGCAAGAAGGAAAACATAAACCTTTAAAAGGTCAAAAGTATTATGCCTACCAGTAAAAGAAATATTTGGAAAAATAAGAAATAAGAACACCAAGAAAATACAAGATGACTAAAAGGAAAGATAATGGAAATGAATACTACCATTATGCCAGAAAATGAAAACGAAAAAATACATAAGTTATTAGAAATAAATTGTAATATAGAAGAAAAGGTAGAACAGGAACAAGAGAAACTAGAAGAAATTGAAAGAATAGTATACAATGAAAAGTATATGAATCTGGGAAATAAGGTCCAAGAATCGGGAGAAACTAGACAAAATAGTGAAGATGAAATAAATTATACAGATGATGAAGTGGAAACAAATTCAGATGAGGAATAGATTAATGATGAAAGAGAAAATGAAAGAATTGGTGAACAATAAAAAAAAATATGGCAAGTAAACATGTAATAGCATCTAGAAAATATAAACATGTAGAAAACAATATAATAAACGAAGAACAGAAAGGATGCATCAGAAATAGTATGGGCACAAAAGACCAATTAATTATTGATCAACAGAATGATTCTTGAAAATAGTAGGAAGAAACCGAAACATAAGCATGACCTGGATAGATTATAAGAAGGCATATGACAGTGTCCCCCATAGCTGGATAATAGAAGTATTAAAAAAATAAAAAATAAATAAAAAAATGGATTTTATAAAAGAAGGAATAAGAGAATAGAGGGTCAATTTAAAACTAAAGTATGAGAGGAGACTGATTGAAGTTGAATAAATCAATATGAAAAGGGGTATCTTCCAGGGAGATTCGTTATCACCACTGCTCTTCATTTTGGGCATTAACCCTTTAAGCAATCTAATAAATAAATTACAAAATGGATATAGAATCGACGCACGTAACGAGAAATCGAGCAAAGTAATTTAACATCTGTTTTATACAGGGTTGGCACAAAAGCCTGTGGCTTTTTGGACTTTTGACCAGAAAACTGACCCCGGCTTTTTGGCTTTTTGATAATACAGAAATCAAAATATGTAAAATGTAAATATTGTTCTTTAAATTTAAGTTAGATAAACTTTGCTAAATTAATTAAGGAGAAATAAAGAAATGAGAGAGGGAATTTTTTATCGATTTAATAAAAATTCCTAAATATTAGTAGTAATTTTTTTTCTGTGTAAAAAGATTGAAAAGTATTGAATTTTTCATATAAATAAAGTTCATTTAACTTTATTTGCATTTTATTTTTCCTTATTTCATCTTAATTTTTAAATACTTCCTTTTTTGAATTAAAAAAATGCCTACTAGTATATTTTAATATCTTGAATATCTGAATACTTACTAATTTTTCAAATTTATATTGACCTAGTTTGTTTCGTAATTTTGACCAGATTGTATCATATGTACTAAAAAAAAAAAGAAATCTATTGATCCTGAACTAGCTGGACAGCTTTGAAGATTTTTAACTAACGTTATGAATTCAGAATTTGAATTATTTGATATTCTATTTTTCAGTTCTACCATTTGTTCCCAAATTTTAGGCAATATTTCTTTTACGTACTAATCTTCGAAGAAATAAGCTGGGAAAGATTTACCATCTTTAATAAAGAGGAGGGTTTGAGTTTTGCTTTAGGGGGACCCCATTTTAGTACTAAATTTAAAATGAATCAGAAATTCTTAATTTTCAGATTTTAGCCTAATAAAAAGCAAATTGCATTTTTTTTTACCTCAAAAACGTCGTTTTCGGGTGTTTTTCCTGTGTTGGTAGTTATTTCTTTTGTATTTTCAGATTTTGAAAACCTGTTTTTGACATTTTTCGATTCATATCCTGCAATTATTTTCGAAATGACTTCAAAGCTGAACTATACATATATGGGTCTATTACCTGAAAAATGCATAAATTATTATTTTTTTATTTTTGACCCTAATTCTCGGCAATGGTCGAAATTCAAACCCTACGTTTTTTTGGTTTTGAAAATGAAAATTTGCGATAATTTTTTTGCTGGTCTTGCGATCAGGATGACATTTTTAGGACGTATGTAGCAGGGGGAGATACACATTTTGTATTCAGATTATTTTTTAGTATGTGCAGTTGTATTGTCTTTGGAACAAATTTTTAAAAAAAATTTGGGAGGGAATTTTAAAAAAAATTATCTAAGTAAAAAGAAGATGCATTTCTCCCAACTATATAAGCTCTGAAAATTTGATGTCTACTGTCCCACAGCCGGACCGTATTCTGACTGTTCCATCTTAGACTGCTCGCTCTCATGTTTAAAAGTTCTCTTCCGATTCCATCAGACCTCGAACCGTGGCTTCTTCCCAGATCCAGACACTTTCTACATCTACATTGTCCTACAATACCCCTATATCTACATTACCATCTGCTGCGCCTCATATTTTTTCCACTCTTTGTCAAACTCCTTTACTTTCCGAATAAGGTTGTTGCTGCATACTGGGGCTGAAGAATGGTATCAAGATTGGGTAGTGGTCACTACCACAGAGGAAAACTGGCCTTTCCCACCCATAACGGTCTAAAGACGAGATGGAACACAACGAGACGTCAACACAGGAAGAAGTGCCTGTAGAAAAACGTTCAAAGGTTGGAAGGCATGTGTTGAGACACCCCAATAAGAAATCCTGTAAAATACTCTATATCCAATAGGCCCCGGAAGGGTGTATTGATTCTCATAGTGGTGTTATGCTCTTGTTACAAACATGTGCATGATATAGCGGTGAGAACCAATGCAGAAGGGTCTTTATCGTGTCATCTCCGACCCTCAACGAGTGTATGTGCATTTGTTGTGCATTCGTGCATTAACATTTGTCACATGCATTATCTTTCAACCTCATAATTTTTTCATATAAATTTTTCTGTCTTTTCAATCCACCTTCTTTGTCACAGTTTTTTAAATATATATATATATATATATATATTTATATATTATATATATAATATTATTATATTATATTATATATATGATAAACTTCTTATAATCATTTCTTCTCATTCCAGCAAAAATTGATATAGAATTATTATAATATAGGTGAAAATTTGATTATAATCTTAAGTAATTTATGTTAAAAATAAAAATAAAATTTAAATATTATAAAAAAGGTAAAAGTAAATAAAAAAATAAACCCAAGTAAACAAATAATAAAAAACAAGAAAGAATTAAATAAAGACAGTAATAATATATGAAACAAGACAAATCAAGACAAAAAAGAAACTTAATCACAAATTTCATGACATCTTCATCAAATTATAAAATGGAAATAAAAACTCCAACCAGTAATATCTTCGAGAATAAATCGAATGGTAAGAATAAATATAGATTTACTTTAATCATTTTATATTCAAATTAGACCTAATAAAATAATACCAAACCACAAATTTATTCTAAAGAGAAGATGAAATATGCAAAGAAATTTCTAAAATAATAACAATGATAAACTAACCGAATGCATAAAGGAATGATAGATAGTAAAGAAATAAGGAGTAACAAATGAACAACAGAAAATTGAATTAATAATCACCTATAATTAGTGGATAAAAAAGAAGAATCTTTTGAAGAATACTTATTCAAGTTAAAAGTATGGAGAGAAGTATCTGGAAGAAAAAGGAAAAAAACTAAAATACACAATGAGGTTGCTTTATCACTTGTATCCATTTATGTAATTATGTGATTAAAAGTGAAAAGAAATATGGACAGAAAAATGGAGTAATAGAAATAATTATAAGTACTAAAAGAAAGATTAGTAGAATAAAGAACCAGAATAGTTATCTTAAAAAAAGTACAAACTACTATTGAATATGCAACAAAGAAAAGGAGAATCTTTAAGAGAATATGTGCTAGTAGCGAAGCCAGCAAAAAAGAAGATTGGAAAGGCTATACGTTTTAAAATAAATGATTAGTGAAGAGTAATACCAAATCAAAAGTAACTCTAATATGATTAGGAGAACAGAGAAATATTATTCGAGAATTAAGATTGAAGGAATAAATTTAGGATAAATATAATAAGTTGATACGAATAGTTGAAATTCTTATTGATTGGAATTCTAGAGCAGTTGAGAAGAAGGCACTAAAAAATTGAAAATTGGTAATATTAAAAATAAATTTTTGTACAATATGTTAAAAATACAATAATCAATACACTGAAGAATGTTCTGGAGAGAACAAGAACATTAAATATTAAGATAATTGGTGGATGCAACCCTGCTATGGGACGATCGGATAAAACAGAAAGAATGCTAAGGGAATGAA
Organism: Trachelipus rathkii; assembly: GCA_015478945.1. NCBI lineage: Eukaryota > Metazoa > Arthropoda > Malacostraca > Isopoda > Trachelipodidae > Trachelipus > Trachelipus rathkii. The sequence continues at coordinate 21,500 of JABUQX010055866.1, forward strand.
AAAATATAAATAATGTAAGTTGGGAAATGTCAATCAAACCACTCATATATTACAATGATGATTATTGGCTCATTATGATTAGAAGATTAATAATAATAAAATCTTATATTTTTTTATGAAAGAAATATAATGAAAAAACTATATTAGAAAAAATTACTCTATTATTAATACAGAAAAAGAAGAAGAAGATATGAAATGATAGAGGAGATAAAGAAAGAAAGAAAACTAAATAGAACATTTTTCAATAAGATTTGTAGAGAAGGAATGATTTATGGGAATTCTACATATCAAGGAACCTAATGGTAGAACCTACGCCTATACAGCATGAAAGTAATATAGAAACAGTAATTGGGATGGGGAGGCGCCATAATATTTTATGTATAAAGTGCAAAATAGAAAGTTGCTGAGAAATTACACTATCAATAAATTTAAAAAATGGTGTTTATATAAAAAAACAGATATATAAAAATATTAAAAGAAATATTATTGCCTTGTAAAATCAAAGGTAAAGAGTTTTGATTTAAAAATTCAATGTATATGGATGGGTGATAATACCTTATTATTAGGTAAATCGAGCAAATGAAAGAATGAATTAAAAAAATTAAACATTGAAAGATGGAACTGTTTGAATTGGAAATGAGTTGCAATCGTACGACATTTGATAATGAAGGAGGACTCCTGCATACTATTGAATAGAAAACAAAAGAAAAGCATGTTGGATTAGTTCAATTTAAAAGACCAAATTGGATAAAAGAAACGATAGAAAAGATAAAATTAAAAAAGCTACATAGACAAATTGCTCATTGTGGAATAGAAAAAATTATTTTAAAACAATATAAGAATGCTAATCAAAAACAAATAAAAGAAGAAGATTTTTGAATATGTAAGGAAAGAATGTGGAGCAAATTGTGAAAGAAGCGACACATATGTAAAAA
>JABUQX010055867.1:12500-20013 GCA_015478945.1 Trachelipus rathkii
TGTCAAAGAAAATTTGGATCGAGAAATGAACATTCAGTCAAAAATAAAAAAAAAAGTTAAATAAAAAGACGTCCTTACTTTATAAATATTCCTAATATTACTAACATTACATAATATATATATATATATATATATATATATATATATATATATATATATATATATATATATATATATATATATATATATATATATATATATATATATATAAAATATATAAAAATATACAAATACATATAATATTTAAATATATATATATATTATATTGTATATATATTTTATTTTTTTTTTAATTTTTATTTAATTATTATAAATAATTTTATTTATATTTATAAAAATAAAAATATTTCTATATATATATAACATACATATATATATATATATATATATACATCGCAACTTGAAAGGCAAAAGATTATAAGCAACAATTTAGCAACTTTTCAGTAGATTTATTTAATAAAAAAAAAATATTTTTACATAATATTCACTATTTTTGAAGTACCTTTTGTAAACGTGCCAACTGGAATTTCAATGTGTAAGTTTTGTTTTGTGGGTTAAAGTTACCTTTACCGACATCACAGAGATTTCTTACGCTATAGACACTACGAACACAAAATATTCTGAAATGGATAAGATCAGGCCTAATATAGCGCGGAAAACCAAATTCACTGGAAAAATTTAAAAATAAAACAATTAAACATAATAAAGCTACGAAAAGTCTACACGGTTTATGGAATTATGCCTCGCTTCCTTGCACCATATTATAAATACATTTATACTATGTCCGCACTAGAGGTGTAGCGGATATCCGCACCATTTTTCTCTATCCGCATCCGCATAAATTTTTTTGCGGATAGCGGATAGTATTCATTTATGAATTATGAGACTAAATGTCCCCAACTTTCTGTAACGCAAGATGTTCATACTCGTTGGAATAAGTAGTTTATACATGCTTGAGAGAATAGGAGAAATAAATGAAACTGTCTGCCATTACGCTTCGAACAACACAAAGGTGAAAGGCCTGACAGGTGATGATAATGCGATATCAGATAATTGTATTACTCTTCTTAAACCGTTTGAAGAGGTAACTAAGACTATTAACTCAGAAATTTTTTGTTTGTCAGACGGGATTGCTCTAGTTGAAACGATGGAAGCTGTGCTAAATGCTGCTATTAAAAGTAAAGGACTTTCAAAGATGACAGAAACACTCATGCTGGAGATAGATAACAGATTTCCAATTCTGCAAAACGATGCCGCATGTGCAATAGCAACTTTTCTGGATCCTAGATATAAAAACAAATTTCTTGGGCCACGTGTTTCAAAGAGGGTCAAAATTTATTTAGAATGCCTATGTGATAAAATGTTGCTAAATTCAGAAAAATCACCAGTCAATAAACATACACGCAATTACCATCTGTTAGCGATATCATTGCTGAAACCATGAACGTTCTCTTGGCTTTGGCTAGCAGCAATGCGATTCTTGTTCAGAGGTGTAAAAAGACACTAAATCATATGCAGACAGTATTAATCAAAAGTGTTAAAAACGCTTTTTCACTACCAGTTCTTTCAGAAACTCCAGCCGAGCCGATACTTAGCATGTTCCCTTCAAACAAGTGTATGCGTAAGTGAGCGGAATTCCAATTCAGCGGGCAGAATCTCCTTAAGAAGAAAAGAGGAAGCAATACTTACTCCCTTGAAAGGAGCGCAGAATCTTTAATTTTTTAAAGACATAATTTGAGAATTTTAAATTTCAAATATTATATATTATAGGGTATACTATATATTAATATATATTATATATATATATTATATATATATTATTATATTATATACTAATATATATATATAGTATAACTATATTATAGGGTTTATATATATATTATATAGTTGTTTTAGAAGGGAGTATATATATATATATATATATAGTATATATATATATATATATATATATATATATATATAACCTTCCAAATGGGTGAAAGCTGGGGAAAGAGATTGGTGGGTGCAAAAAAGAGCTGGTCCACGTTCCCAATCTGAGTAACACAGCTAATAAAATTTAAAATTAAAATATTTTTATTATTATATATATATATATATATATATATATATATATATATATATATATAATATATATATATAATAGATATATATATAGTATATATTTATATATATATATATATTATATATTATATATATATATATTAGGAATTACCTGTGGCTAAGACTCTAAAAACTTAACTATCCGCTATCCGCATCCCCGCAATCCGCGGATAGTGATTTTTTACTATCCGCAGTCGCATCCGCATCCGCCGGAATAGTGAAAAAGATCACCATCCGCGCTACAGCCTCTAGTCGCGGCACTAAGGATGTAAGGAAACAATATCGATGTTTTATGTTCGATATCGAATACATCGACCCTAGCATGTATAATTTTTTACGATACTCTATATTTTTTTACGATTATCAACGATTCGATATTTTCCCAGTATACTTTTAATATATATATATATATATATATATATATATATATATATTACTTATATACTATATAATATTTATTTATATAAATTAATATATATTATATATATATATATTATTTATTATATTATTATTATATATATATAATATATATATAAATAGTATTATATGTATATATATATATATATATATAGTAGTATATATATTTTATACTATATATAATATATATTATTTTAATATATAATATATATATATATAATATATTAATTTATAATATTAATTATTTTTATAAATATTATATAATATATAATATTATTTATATTATATATATTAATTTATTATATATTATATATATTATTATAAAATATAATTATTATATATATATATATATAATATAAGTATTTATATAATAATAATATATATATATAGTAAATAAGTATATTTATATATAATATATAGTTATATATTATTATATATATATATATTTTATAATAAATATATAAATATATATATTTTATATATTGATTATATATAAATGTTATATATATATTATATATATATATATTATAATATATAATTATAATATATTATATTATATATAAAATATTAATATATATTATATATATCAATAATATAATATATGATTATATATTGTTAGCGGCTGTATCATCTAGAGAAATATCGCGGTAGCGCTAGGAATATGGCATGATGAGTTATCTTAGGTCTAGGTTTACGGCATCGTCGATCCATATAGGTTAGGTCTTGGTTTAGGACTCCGCTAGTTAGGTTATGATAAGTTTTGTGAAGTACAAGCAGATTTACTCTGGGTGATTTTTAGTGATGGACGATGTAATCGACATAGTCATCGCAAAATCAGGCATATTTTTTCATCGTTATCGTCAATTTTCTGCCGTTATTTTGTCCGATTAAGTGAGGAATATTTACTCCAGGAAAAACTGGAGAAAATATTGTTTCTTGCATGATAATTTAAGGAGCTCTAATTTAAAGTACTAGAATTTTGCATGTCTGTTTATGTTCTCACATATTAAAATTTTTTAAAATCAATGTTTTGAAGATACTTTACTAATTAATATATATATATATAACACTAAAAAATCCTAATTAAAAATATTAAGGAGCATGAATTAATTTTAATATTAAATAAATCATTACGATTGGTCAAACAATATTTTTCTGGCATAAAGTTTTCCAACGGTTTTAAGCGTAATTCTGGGGTGCTGATTCCAAAGTCTGTCATTTTCTGTTATTTGGCAAATCACCTGAGTTTTTGAGTATTATCAAAATATTTGCAGTTTCAAATAAAATCCACCTATATATTTTTGATCATTTTTTTCCCAAGACAGACTAAACATAGGTTTGCAGAGCAAGAATAAGGTAAGATACAGTATACAAAATAATCACAAAAATACATTTAAAATGATCCATTGCCGACCAAATTCTGTGATAGTAAATGCTTATTTACCATTTTGGAATTGAGTCACGTGAAATTAAGGAAATATGTACAAAAATGTAATTTGACAATAGTGATGTTTACATTTGCATGAACGACCTCTTCTTTGACGATCTCTGATGTACAGCTTGTGGAATTTTTCTCTCATCAAGGACCAGCAGTAAGCTTGCAGCGTCCCATCAATTGCCTTTGGTAGCCGATATCTTCCATAACCTTTTAAATGTCTTTTGATGAAAGCGATCACCTTGTCTCATTCGCTCAACGGTAGACCCCAAGTTCTCTGGAAATCGATCCAAGCTGACTTATGGTAAGTAGTGTAACTTGAATATGCTCATTCCACGGTCCAAGTGCATAGGAAACTTAGAGCAAGCTGCCCCACAATCTCTCAGGTAGTTGTCCGCTTTCCTGATATGCCAAAGGAAATTCCGACCACAATCAAGAGACTGATGATTATTCCAAGCTCTAGTCTGCATGCGCATGATCATTTGATTGTAAACAAAGATAGTAGGATCTCTGTATGAAATTTTCGTTATTTAGGGCACATTAAAATATTCCTTCCTTTTTCTTCTCGGCACAATTTGATTGAAAATTAATAATAATATAGGCTGAAAGCAGTCATATCAGTGATGATTCAAAAGCTGTGTGGACGAATGCTTCGATTAACCCAGTTTTATGTGCAGTATCAGAAAATACAATTTTATTCCTATCAACCAGAGGCTCATTCTTGATGTTCTTGTCACCAGGCCTCAAACTCATTCTTGGTGGCCAGGTCTTTGTCACCCAGTGTTCTAATGTAGCCCTACTGTCCCAGTAGCACGGGAAACAAGGGTATTTGGTGTAACCTCCTTGCTGCCCCAGCAGAAAATGAATCATTTTCAAATCCACACAAATTAACCTTCCATGATGATGGTATTGCAATCTATCCAGAACTTCTTGGCATTGGCATACTCTTCTTTCATTTGTACAGAGTATCCTATTGGAATTGAGCAACATATATTTCTGTTGTGCAGTAACACATATTTCAAATTTCTTTTACTACTGTCAATAAAAAGTATCCATTCACTTGAATCATATGCAAGCAGTTCCAAATTGAGAAAAATCCCTTCAACATCATTACAATAAACAAGTTGTTCATCTGAATTTAAGTCCTTTTTGCAGCGTTGCTTCTCTGTTTTGATAAAAGGAGACACTAGTGCCAGGTCTGAGTATTCCTTTCTCTTTCAGTCTGGAAGTCAACAATTCAGTAGACTGCTTTGACAAATACAAATCTCTTACCAGATCATTCAATTCAAGCTGACTAAACATAGCAATTATATCAGAATCTGCAACAAATGGCCTATATTCGGTCAGAGCATCATCCTTATCATCTGTAAAATAAGGTAAACTTATATTTTCAGCATCAATCTCCTGTAGCTCAGTAAATGCAGGCACAGGTATTTCCTCAGTGTTCAACTGGTCGTTTTTAAGATGGAATATTTTGATATTGTAATTGGTGATTATTATTTGTCTTATTGAAACCTTTTATATTGACAAGGCAGAAGTAGCAGTCATCCAAATGGTTTGTTTGTTCTCCAAACCATTGGCACACCAAAGTAGTACGGAGGGGATTTTGCATGCCCAATGTATATATATATATATATATATATATATATATATATATATATATATATATATATATATATATATATATTATATATATATATATATATATATATATATATATATATATTAGTATATATTATAATTTTGGTACTAGTGCACCCCTTCGAGAAGGGGTGCTGGTTCCTTTGGGTAGCAACCGTCGTACATGTCTCCCCCTTAGTATTTGGCCCCCCTTTGACCCCTTTAGGGTCTTAGCCCCCTTTTGATGTTTTGACCTTGATCGGTACAAACCTTGATACCGTATCAAGGCCCGAAATTGAATTTTGATTTAGTATGAGGGATTAAGTGGGATTAAGTCCGAAGTCCGTTACAGGGACCTGAGCTGTACCTGCCTGTAGTAACTGTCGCTAACATGAGGTCCATGTAGGTTTTACCGTGTCCTGTATTGGACCTTTCCTAACTGCAATTCATTTTATTTCATCCACACTCAGGACACCTACAGCACACGAAAACACACACAAACACACGGCTACGTATACACACACACGCACACCCGCTAGTCTACTTATATAGCCACACGCAACACCCGCTAGGACTACTTATACGACACATACACTCGCATATTTTCAGTTTACGCTCACACCTACACCTACACACACAAACACACACACATAGACACATACACCCATACCTACACCTGCACCTACACCTACACCCACAAGGTACACCTACACCCTACACCCACCAGCTTACACTACACAATCTGGACCCCGAAGCACATCGAGTTTGACACCCTTCGTCTATGCAGACTACATCTACATCTACATCTACACCTACACCTACATCTACACCTACACACACACAAACACACGGCTACGTATCCACACACACCCACCCATAGACACTTACACTCACACCTACACACACACACAAACACACTATGACACTTATACACACATACACCCACCCATAGACACTTACACTCACACACACACACATCACCACGCTACTGCTCACACCTACAACCTACACCTACACACACTATGGGCACTTATACACACTACACCACCCATAGCACTTACACTCACCCATAGACACTACACTCACCCATATACACCCCCCCCCTCACACACACACACACACACACACACACACACACTCTTGTCATCCTCGGCTTTGATGCCTTAGCTTTGATGCCTCAGCTTTGATGCCTCAAACTTTGATGCCATCAACTTGGATGATCAATCTTTGATGGCTCATCTTTGATGGCTCAACTTTGATGGTTCAACTTTGATCCCTCAACTTTAATGGCTCAGCTTTATTGATGGCACCTATATTGTGGTTCATCTTTGATGGTGCCTATCTTGTTGGTTCAGATTTATTGATGGTTCAACTTGACTGTCAACTTGATGTTGCCCATCACCGTAAGGTAAGTGTCTAGGGTGTCCTATGGATCCCTAGGTGTGTCAGACGAGTGCCAGGAGAGTGCCAATGAGTGCCACATAGTGGCCAAGTGAGTGCCACATAAGTCCCAAGTGACTGAGTGCCACATAGTGCCAACTGAGTGCCACATTTTTCAAACCTTTTCTAGCCTCCCTTGAGCCTAGAATAGCCTAATATTGGTGTCTACCCCTAGGTTTAAGGGGTATGAGGAATCGATTGTGTATTACTTATAATTTGCTAGGCATGCTTTCCTACTATGAGTTGCCTTTTTCTAACACTTATAGCACGACAGCATATATATCTAAAGAGTTACTACACATTTGGGGCAATGAACCCAAACGTTTCCGAGTCCGCTTTCGCAGCAAGTGAGCCCCGCCGCGAAACCGCCGCATCGCCCGCAGGCCAATATTTCCTCGGGTAATCGCCGCCGCGTGCGCCCGCAGCGCGCAATATTACCGCGCGAACGATAATTATGTATCAATGTAAACTATTCAAAGAATTTCTTTCAAATATACTATG
>JABUQX010055868.1:5000-7500 GCA_015478945.1 Trachelipus rathkii
AATCCGTCTTACCTTTACAATAACGGGTACTATTAACTGCTCTCCTCCAATCCATCAGAACTTATACCCTCCCATAAACCTTTGAAACACTACAACTTCCGTATCGTCAGACTGGCACCTTACCTAGCAATATGCGTTCCACATGAACTCGCACCTTTTCTAGCAACATGCGTTCCATATTAATTCGTACTTTTCTATCAACATTTGTTCCATATGACCTAGCACCTTATCTAGCTATTTCTTGTTGCAACATGAAATCGCACACATTTCGCGTATTACCTGTCTTTATTAATGTTAATATTATGCATATCTTCGACGAGTTCCTCCACATGCCTCGCCTAAATACCATTACAGCAATTACCAAATACCATGTATTCATTATCTCTAAAGATCCATTGCTCTCTTTCTTCACCTTTCAGTACTTACTTCCAGAAGAGTTTCCTATTCCCTTGCAATTTCTCATTCAGGCTTCTTCCAAACTGATCATTTACCTCATTTTTCCTCCAACGTGTGCAACTTTAGTCTTCCCTTTTCCTCCTTATATATTCCAAACACTGTTATATTTTGAGAGTTCATTAGAACGCATTTATTAACATTCAACTATGCGCTTGCTTGGCTTTTAAGCGATGGTATAAGGCTTCATCTCCCACACTCACTAACTGACTTTCCTTACTTACTATCGTAGCATATTCCTTCATCATGCAGAATTGTTTCCAAACAAGTCCTCGAAATTTCAAAGGAAATATATTTGTTGATAGTTAAACGCTCGGCAACAACTCCTGTAATTGATAAGTCGAAAAATGAGTCGATAAACTTTTTTTCTATTACCCATTAGATATAAAGGATATTGTGGAAATGCAAAATTTGCCAATGAGGTTGCAATTAGGTTTATCTGGAACTGTATACTGGCACATTCCATATAGTTCATCTGTTATAAGAACTAATAGAATCAATTTCAATTGATATGAAATTCAATCTTTTAAAAGAGACCCCCCCCCCCCCTTTCCCATTTGAAATAAGCATCCATAAAGCAGTTTCATTACATTAAGAGTTTGAAAAAGACGATTTTCTCTATAACTCTGTTTGACCATGGGCCATAAATTCCGTTTCAACTGAATGGCTTCGTAAATAAGCAGAATACAATGTAATCAAAAGTAATCTAAAGTAATTTGTAATTATACTGTTCTGGGGGTAACAGCAATTATTGAGACAAAGTCCGAGTCTTCAGCATATTTTTTTCAAGCACCTATTTTAATTCAATTGGACTCAGTATAATAACAATAGGTATTAAATAAATATTGTTAGATCACATTTGAATATTGAAGGTGAACTATATATTTAAATCCATCACCTTTTCTTTTGCTGTAATCCAATATTAAAAGCTTCAGCTTCAAAGAAGCTCCTCTTCTCTACAAGCGGATATCTCCAAAACATAAATTCCCTGTTTTAACTAGCATCAAGGATTGTATATTGATCTTTGAGAAAGTAAAATATAAACCTATTTTCATGATCCACATGCTGATATCCGTCAAGAACAATAGAATTCTTCTTTCTGATTAACAATTCTTATTTCTCAATATTTTAAGAGTACCTTGTTTTTTTCTGTTCAAATTTAATATATCTTAACATTTACATTCAAGTAACATTTGGTCAAAATAAAAGAATTATTTGTTAAACGCCGTGGTTTTCAATTTCTTCCCATACATGGTTCATTTGAGTGAGGTGTATTCATTTATACTTTGAAAACGCCGGCAATATCGAATGATATTAGTTAATTAACTGAAAATTTAGATCATGATGCCTGATCATTTCGCCCTAGGGAATATAAAGCTTTCCAAATTGTTTTAACAGAAACCAAAAATCTAGATCAGAAACCAAAGTACAGACGTTGACTGCATGGAAAGAAAAAATATTTTCCTCAAATGATTTCATGGCATAATAACAAATCATATATCATTTTAATTTTATTAAAAAAAAGGCATTGGGAACCTTGAGTGACTCGACATTCGCTTATTTCTAACAGTCCATAATGTAATTTAATCCAGCTGTAACTGTATTTTTGTATTAGCTATAGAAAGGATTAGGTGAAAACTAATTCTTAAAATTCACTTCTAGAAAACCAAATGCTAGATTATTTTTATTATTATTAATGTTAATATAATTAAACAATTTTTAAATGATATTTTTATACTTATGTCTCCCTATGTATTTTAAAAATTTTAAAAATATTACAATTATTATTGTACCTTAATATTTATTATGTCGCAACGGTATCCCATACATAGTTTTTACTTCTTTTTTATCACAAAAAGGTTTGCATTAACTTGACATGAAATTTTGAACATGGACTCGGCTAAAGATCTAGACTCGGGATTCAGACTCGACACTAAAATGGACTCGTAAATATCAACTAATATATTAATATATTATAATATTATATATTATATATATATTATATATAATATATTATATATATATATATATATATATATATATAATA